>JAVTVY010010729.1:0-50944 GCA_036873755.1 Hanleya hanleyi
AGGTCAGTCATTTTCAATAGGCTTCTGATTCATCGCCAGTGGGATATGTTATATGAAATTGGAAAACCTGACAATAATCCTTCAAGAGATTTAGAGGATATCCACCGAATTACAAGCATCTAGTCCGTCATTCATAATCCAGCCGTCGTCCATTAGAGAATATCCGCGTCCACAATCCAAAGACCCATTCCATATTCCATATAACAGTATTAGCACCAAATTCAAAAAGACAATCATTGTATACATAAACATAGGCTTGTTTCCTGAAAGAGAGAAGCGGTTAACAGTTTTCAATGATGCCGGCAAGACATCATGATGTTCCAAAAATATCAAATCCGTATCGCTGATCAGTATTCTTAATCCATAATATTCGTTGTAAAGTCGTCATCTAAGAATGATGTATCTCAGTCACGCTTTGATTGTGACTGTTCATATGAGTACCATGAGGTTCTTGAAGTACATGGGTTCATACGGCCCCTAGTCCCGGGTTAAGCGGAATTAGACACAAGTTACGAAACATAACGCCATAGATCTTGCACGCTACGCTCGTATTTTGCTATCAGCATGCGATATGTATCGCCAAATTTGAAAACTTTGAGTGGAGGCGCTTGGTGGAATAGCCCTGTTTTATAAGTTTCTGCAACAATGTTTTGTGACGTTGATTAAAATCATCACATTTAACACAGGATCTAGCAAATGCTACTAAGCGAGATATGTATACGCCATATGCAGGTCCACTGGAATATTACTATCCAGAAAGGGATAGTTTACGATGTCGAAATTGTAATCATCTCTTTTGTCATAAAGTCGACGAGAGAGAATGCCCGCTTCATTTTTATAGAGAAAGAGATCTAAATAAGATGTGCCTGTAGGGCTATCTGTAGTTTCCTTCAAATCCAGTGAAGGTGGATATATATCCTTCACTGAGTCATTTATATAGCGATTATCCACAGCGAGAAGATCGTCTATATAGCGTTTGGCTTTTTACAATATCAAATTTATTAAACGAGAGTAGTAACTTTTATTTTGTCCGAGCCTCTGGCGAGGAAAAAATACAAATTACTACTCGAGTTTAATAAATTTGATATTATAAAGCCACGAGGTGAATATTCTATTTATCCCATAAATCATTTCACAGCATTTTCGAAGGAAACGTGCACTTTTATGCAGAAAGTTTGTTTGCAACCGAATAGAAGTTGTGCGTATTAATAAAAATAAATTTTAGGTCACGACATTCGGCTAGCTGGGCGCGGAGGGAGAAAAGAGAACCGGTCAAAGTACTCAACAAATCTAGCTCTTTATTCCGAACGAGACGGTACTATAATAATGCATTATTAACCAGTGTATCGTGTCAGAAATTTATAACAATTATATAATACCTGTTGATTGAGTCACATGTACAGGAGAAAAATCAACGAACTTTTAAACAGCTGACTTTCCAAAAATAGATAGTGATCACGCGCTCTCACTGAGACGGTTCAACTTAACATGTTTTTTAACAGTTCAAAATCGTACCGGTACTCAACAGTTGGGATAAGTAAAAGAGTTTACAATTCTAGTTCTCATCAGAAGAATGTGAAGATTCAATTACATGAATTCGTCGACTCTTGGGAAGTACTGGTGATTTGTGGTAATAGACAATGACGTTGAATACCTCTCCATAAATCGGTCCACCGAATATTGGCGCCATTTCACTCGAGTGTGTAACATTTGACATAACACGAGATGTGCACTGGCTTTGTTGTGACATGGATGAAGTGATCTCAGAATCAATATTGCTATGGGAAGATGTGGGTGCTGGTGCAGATTGAGAAGGTAATGCGTTTATTTCGGATGTGGAACTGAGGATACTAGAAATATTGCGGTGCTGACTTTCATTGATCCTGTTGTACGAGTTGACAGACTGAATATTAGACCTGCATTCGGGCACTTGCGTCGGCTTGACAAATTTGGTGTTTACTGCGACGTAGAATGGATCTTCGGACTTACAGTAATCAGCTGGTCTCGGAGAGCGATAACGCTTATACACAGAGACCGGGCACCTGTTGGGATTGGAGGGGACGTCCCACATTTTGGGCTTCACCTGTCTGATGTCACGAGGATTTCCACCGGTGCGTGTTTTGGTTTGTCTTTCTGTGAACTCCAGATATTCTCTGCCACCTTCATCGGTACAAAGACTGATGTCACTCCAACACATGTTTCTGCGCTCAGTTTCCCCAGCCCTCACACCAAACTGCATCGTGGTATAAAACCACATTGTGTTCATTATAGCCATGGGGCTATGTGAGCCAAACTGACTATTTTGCCAAAGCTTTTCGATCTCCGCGGTACTGCCGGGATCAGACCGATTAGGTAGGTTACCTTTTCCTTCTCGTGTTAGTTCCTTTTCTCTTGACTTCAAAGCTTCGCGCAACTCATAGAACTCCATACTTTGAGTCAGAGACCATGGGTATTTCTTCTGTTTGGGCTGTCTGTCAAAACTAGACAACATTGATCGCAAAGAACTTGGTTCGTAGTTTTCACCGTCGGACTTGCGTACACTAATGAAAAACTTTGACAATATTTTCTCCAGATCTGTTGGTGGAATTTCGTGTATTTCTCTGGTTTCGTTTTTTTCTGGGGTCTTCATGAATTGCATCAAAAGCTTTAGATCGTACTGTGTTTTACTAGCGGTGTTCTGGTTTTCCTGTGATCGGATTGTGTTCATTACATCATCATCTGTGACAAGAATAAATCTGCCGGTAGCAGCCGATGCCTTGGATTAAGAACCTTCCTTGTGATTATTAGCTGGCCTGATAGTTACATCGTTGAAGTACTCTGTAGACAAAACAAAATATATGTACGGTAATTGTACGGTATACGAAATGTACCAAAAAAGAAAAAAATTGTGAAAAATCTCGCGAGGATTCACGGCATCTAAATTTGTCAATTATATATTACACTGACGCTTTCGAAGACTGTGTTCAATATTGATGATAAAGAATAAAATATAATTTATTTCCAGAGAACTTATTAATGTTTCATCTTGAATTTTTACGACGCCATCGAATCTGACATAAATGACAGTGCTACGGTACCGTAAGACTGGTAATAGCATACCTGTGCCAGGCTCTGACGGACCCGATTCGGTACATGGGGTTCTCTCCAGTCTTTCTGCTGGTAAGGAAACTTGAAATTCAATCCCCACTATTTGGACGGTAAATACATTTCCTTCTTTGTTTACAATTTTTGCAGCACCTTTGTTATTAATTTTAACAAGATCGCCAATTTTTAGGATATGGTCGGCCATGTTGAATTCACAACTGGAGCAGACGATTTTATAGTAAAGTACAGTAGTCCCGGCAGTTGTAGCTTTTCATTGGTTCAAATTCATCAATGACATCGCCACCAACCAATGAAAATACTCGCTCATGTATCCCCCATGGGTGATCCCAAATATATGGCAATGGAATTTTACTGATTTATGGGATAAATTGTGTCAATAATCAAGATACACAAACAGACGGACGGACAACGCAACTTTTAGATGATATGGTCTTTTCAAGTAACGGCAGATATCTCACAGCTTAATACGTTACAGAAGTTAACATACAGACAGTATACATGAGGCTGCACCTAAAAGGTGCTTTGACCCCTCAGCACAATATGTCCAGCGAATAACAGGTTGACATAAAAATCTGCTGAATTCTGTCAAATTTATTTACCCACATATGTATTAATGTTGATTCAAGAGAATACTCAACGATTAGTATTTGCTAGTACCGGCTTCAATCATCAATCCTGTGAAGGGATTTCGATCCAAGACTGTGTGGATCGATACCTCAAGAAAAGTTAGTAAAGATCTGGTGAATAGTTCTTCATAGATGAAGATCTATTCCAGGGAAGAGTCGAGTGTGTGTGTGTAGTACTCAACATTATTTCAGTCATATGCCGGAGGTGCTAGAATTTGTTAGGCGACGAAACCAGGCAAAGCCCGGAGGAAACCCTCGACCATCTATTGGTTCCTGGCGGACAATCACACTTATGGCTTGAGAAAAAGTTGGAGCAGAGCTAGGAATGAAACCGACGACCAGAGAGGTGAGCAAAGCTCGCGAACCACGTGGTAACGGAGGCCCCAAGAAAGAATCTGAGCTATATGTCAATGGTAAGTATAAAGGTTAATTCCGAACAAGAATAGAGGATGACATCTTACTGTATTATTGTTTTGGGTGAACAGCCATCCACACAGCTTTATGGTATGAGTAGTACGTCTCATGAACACCAGCTTTTATTTCTGAAGGCTGAAAGTTGGTGAAAATCTGATCTACAGTTGTCCGTAGGTCTGTTGTTGGAGAATTAATGACTGAATGAAGGCCATGTTGTTGGAAGAAAAGATTAACCATGGCGATTTGGGTGGAGTTGGAGAAGTCAATGTTAAAATCACCCAGTACAACAATGTTATCACCAGCAGCACTGTTTAATGGTCCAGAAATGGCTTCTAGGAGACGGGCATTAGGTAGTGTTGGGGGTTTGTAAACAGCTATCATTTTAACTGGAGTACCATCTGTTAGATATGATGAGCAAGTGAGTACTTCTGTGCCTCCACTGTTGTTAATGATTGAGGTCTCAGAAAGTCTGGATGGTTTATAATAGGGGATATTAAACACCTTTACTAAGGCTGTATCAGTTAAGTAGTAAATAGTAATCCAGGGTCGTAATAAACTGGAATAACACGAAATAAACATAATAGTGCACATCTGTCCATAACTCTGTAAAGAAATGACGTAACACGAAATAAACATGACGGTGCACATCTCTGGGTTACTAGGGATATTCACTGTGAGTATCAGAGCTGTCAGTCAAATTGTAACTGAGATCTAGCCCGGACAAAAGTTAGTGACGGAAAATTTCAAAGGGCCATAACTCTGTACAGAAATGACGTAACACGAAATAAACATGACAGTGCACATCTCTGGGATACTAGGGATATTCACTGTGAGTATCAGAGCTGTCAGTCAAATAGTAACTGAGATCTGGCCCGGACAAAAGTTAGTGACGAAAAATTTCAAAGGGCCATAACTCTGTAAAGAAATGACGTAACGCGAAATAAACATGACAGTGCACATCTCTGGGATACTAGGGATATTCACTGTGAGTATCAGAGCTGTCAGTCAAATAGTAACTGAGATCTAGCCCGGACAAAAGTTAGTGACGCGAAATTTCAAAGGGCCATAACTCTGTAAAGAAATGACGTAACACGGAATAAACATGACAGTGCACATCTCTGGGATACTAGGGATATTCACTGTGAGTATCAGAGCTGTCAGTCAAATAGTAACGGAGATCTGGCCCGGACAAAAGTTAGTGACGGAAAATTTCAAAGGGCCATAACTCTGTTAAGAAATGACGTAACAAGAAATAAACATGACAGTGCACATGTCTGGGATACTAGGGATATTCACTGTGAGTATCAGAGCTGTCAGTCAAATAGTAACTGAGATCTAGCCCGGACAAAAGTTAGTGACGAAAAATTTCAAAGGGCCATAACTCTGTAAAGAAATGACGTAACACGAAATAAACATGACAGTGCACATGTCTGGGATACTAGGGATATTCACTGTGAGTATCAGAGCTGTCGGTCAAATAGTAACTGAGATCTAGCCCGGACAAAAGTTAGTGACGCAAAATTTCAAAGGGCCATAACTCTGTAAAGAAATGACGTAACGCGAAATAAACATGACAGTGCACATCTCTGGGATACTAGGGATATTCACTGTGAGTATCAGAGCTGTCAGTCAAATAGTAACTGAGATCTAGCCCGGACAAAAGTTAGTGACGCGAAATTTCAAAGGGCCATAACTCTGTAAAGAAATGACGTAACACGGAATAAACATGACAGTGCACATCTCTGGGATACTAGGGATATTCACTGTGAGTATCAGAACTGTCAGTCAAATAGTAACTGAGATCTAGCCCGGACAAAAAATTGTTGACAGACGGCCGGCCGGCCGTCCGGCCGGCCGACCAGACGTACATGCCGATTGCAAGACCCCGCAGCCCGATGGGCTGAGGGGTAATAAAACCAGAAGTTATCATTACCCATACACCAATTCCACGGTTGCGGTTGCATTGATCACTAGTGGCATAAAGCCATCCTGACATGCGCATTATGCTTATATCCTCTCAAAATCAAACGTTGTTCCGTTCACGTACATGCAAAAAAGCCTTGAGATAAGCCGGATCTTAAGTGTTTACAAAAATCGAGTTACGTAGTTAAAAGAGGCGTGTTGAACAGTTCAGATGTTCGTACTGAAGTTTAAATGGACGTGGAGATATGAACTTACAGCAGAAACACTTTTACTGAATCGATGAATGACCGCTTTTATGGTAAACACACCTAAACCTTTAAAATACTCAAACTGTCTTGCCAGTCTGGAACATACACAAGATCATATGCAAATATTTGTTCACAGCTGAGGGAAAGAATTGTGAAACGTTGAAGGAGTCAGGATAACTATAGAATCCAGATTCAAATTATTGAGAAAATACCCAAAATACCCAAAACCCTTACAAAAGTTTAGGCCAGTCTAGTTTGTTAGAGGCAACATGTCGCTCTTTTACAATAATATTTGCTATTAATTTGGTTACTGTAGTAGCTAATCTTTATAAAACTGTTTTGCCTTCTTATATCTCCTCGACATGGGTGAAGCATCTCTTCGAAATAAACATTGCTCCACCCATGGGAGCTCGAGCTTCTATCTTTGTTATATTTTATCATAATCTTAGTGCCTAAATGGATGAGAGCAGTACAAGGTGTTATTGAACCTAGTATTGTTGTTGTTGTTGCAGAGTATTTTGGAAAGTGTTGAAAGGAGTATGAAGAAAATGGTATTATACCTGCAGTACATTTACATCCTGGACATGTGTGAATGTTAAATATTGACCGTGCAAGATTTTAACCTAATAATAACGTGAAAACATTACAATTAGGCTGTGTCACTTTTTGTCAATCCAAATTATATGGAATAAGCTCCTGCAAGATACAGAAAAAGAAAGATTATCAGACAAATATTGGTAAGGACGATCCCATTTTCAGCCGAGTAGTTGACAATAAATGTTTAACAATTTCCCAAATCTAACTTTGTTAGCTGGTATATGAAAATAAATCGAAAATTCTTTACATATAATTGCCAACTATTCCGCTGAAAATGAATAGCCCTTACCAATATTTGTATGATAATCTGTCTTTTTACTGTATTTTGCGGGGGTTTCTTCCATATTTCGCGTAATTTTGATTGACCAAAATTGACACAGCCAAATTTTAATGTTTTCACTTTATTGTTAGGTTTACAGCCTTGCACCTCAATATTTAACATGTACACGCTCAAAAACGTCCAGTTTAACATTGCAAGTCCTGAAAGTAAATCCACTGCACATACAAATTCTTCAATTTCCAAAATACAAAATACAACAACAACACTGGGTTAACTAAATTATTGTTGTTGATCTGTAAATACACTTTTGAGACCGTTGGGTATCTATCACTGGTGCTACCAGTAAAAAGTCAAATGATGTTATATCCCAGAATTGCGGTTTATTCTCTTACGCTTGAGATACTTGGCGGCGGGCGTTGTTCGATCGATCATTATTTATTGTTTACCTCATTGGTGCAGAGTGAGGCAAAGACAAACCATATTCCCAAACATTAGATAGGCCAGCCTGGGTAGGCTGATAAGGAAAGACATATTGTCAGTGGTAAGGTAGGTAGAAATAATATGTACATTATAAATAAGAAGAACATGGGTCATACCATTCACAACCCTTTTAACTAACCCCTTAACTTCGCCTGAAACGAAAGCCAGTGTGTCCAACGTGATATGCCGATTGCCGTATATATTTGAGACTATACGTTGAAGACTTCATGTTTGTTCATATATTCTATACACTAATGAGCTATTTTTTTTGAATAATTAGTTACTCACAGTTTGTCCCGTTCAAATTGTCGAAGAAAGAGAAGAAATCTCAAAGGACTTTCCTCCAACAATCAGCAATCAACGCGCCACAACAAATTAGACTTGCCCACTATGATCTAATTACTGAACTCAGAAATGATTCGGAATTGGTTTTTAACTATCCAGCGGGGCAAACATATTTACTTTTCAGAAGCTTTCGAATATATTTTATCCAGACCTCCCTTGAAAAGAGATGAAACATTTATTGAATTGAAATGCCAGATATATGTAGATTAATAATTTACGGGTATATCTATCCTTACAATATTTTGATTGGTACGGCAGCTGAATTTCACAATAAACACGAGTAATCTAGCAACAGCAAAATTGAACTTGCAAAGTATGGTATCACAAAAACAGACACAATTCATAATTTAATCACGTTTTCCAATGTTGTATGTTTCACAAAGTATTTGAGGCGAGAAGTTTCATTAAAACTAATTCACAACAGGCATTACCTTTAATATTTGCGTATATTGAAAACATGCAATCTAACGGTTTTTAACTAAAATAAATCGACATACTTACAATCTAAATTCGACCTTGGATTGGGTAAAAATGAGGACAGTTATATGTTACAAGCTATTGTGACAGCACAGAATATTTCCAAATGACAATGTCTTTAACAGAATGACTATAATAAAACGGGCTCCGCGAGGACAGCACGGCATCCTTGTCCAACGTCTATGTAAAATGTTGTTTTCACTAGTACATGTAGCACAAGTGTTTGTGGGAGGGAAGGGGGGAGGGGGAGGGGGGGACTTCAGGGTGAAGTGTCGAAAAACATAATCTTAACATTACACAATGCTTTATATAAAAACACACCACGTTGTGAATCGTACTTTGGGTAAACGAGAAATAAATGATTTACCTCAAAACAAATCCACCAATATATTCTGGAAGTGCCGATCTATATATTCCCGTCGTCAAATTATTAGATTTGTGTACTTTTGCACGTCAAAATCCAAGCTCACTGTCTGATTTACATATCTCACAGAGCTGATAGCCCGCCTTTTTTTTCAAAACGGCTTTGATTGGTCAGTCGCGGGAAGTCTCTGGTAACCACATATGCAAATATCCATTCAACAGTTCAGGCAGGAAAATTTAATTTTCAACTTTCTACAACTCCCAGATGTGAACGGTGAAAGCCTGACGACAATTAGCGCTTGGCTTATTGTTTTTTGTAGGTAGATAGTTGGCTTGTCGCCCGATGAAATATAATACAAGTGATTAGATAATCAGCAAATGAATTTAAAATATAGAGATCAAACGAATTAGATTTTGACTGGAAGAGCATAAAAGACAAAGTCAATTGATTCAATCACCAATCTATTCAACTGTGATTTTCTGTCCGACTTGCATCGACCACAGTAGGAACCAGAGCAAATATACATTATCCCCTGATACACCTTCCCCATCAAGGCCACAATTATTTCAGCATACAGAAGAATTTTACTGAAACTCATGTATTAAAAACCTCTTGTGCAACCCAACAACACTTGTTTGAAACACATCTTCGCATATATCTTTCAATCTCATTGACATAGCTCCCTGATATAGAGATACGCCCCCACAAAACTGCGACGAAAGAAGTTCTTCATACATCCGCCACAGGAGGCAATGAAGATATTATGTGTAGCGTGTGGTGATAAAGAAATAAAATTGACATCTAACGAATTTGCATAATAACGAGACATATTTTGTTCCCCAATAGAATATAATGTTTTGTTTCGATGAAGAATTACTGTTACAACAGAAAATGCTGCATGCCATTAGCCATTACTGTTACATAAATTAATAAAGGCAAAGCCTGATCATCTGAATTTATCCTGGTTCACTATGGACATCACCTAATCGCAGCATGTTAGGCAGTCCCTCATATGAGGATAGCGTTGGCTACACGGGTTGTCAGTGACCCAATTGGGGGGCAAGGGGTATTTTCGTACCTCGTTTTGGGGTAATTTTCATTATCTGTTCTCAGTTCTGAGGAAAACTAATTTTGCGTACACACGTTCTGGACATATTCCACGTTCACCGTATTTTCCTATTTTTAATTCTCTGTTCTCTGTTCCACCAAGTTATAATTTTGCGTTCCTCGTTTTGTGAGATTCGTTATTTACGTTCCCGTTCACACCATCACTCTCGTATGCTTGTTTGCAAGAGGGGACGCAACTCTAGCGGATTCAGCACTTCTGTGTGCGTTGAAACAACCCTGTTGTGGAGAATGACGTGATTATGAGTGCAAAAACTACTTTCTTCTTTCGTTGGTTGGCTCGTTTATGACACGTTAAAGAAATCCCCACAAATCCTCTTCTTCGATTCCGTGGTCCAATTTTGAAATTTCAATGGCGACATAGGCCTACAATTTTTTAATAAATCCACATCCGAAAACCGTCAGGGCGGATCTACGGGGCGGGGGGGGGGGGGGGGGTCCGGTAATAGGCCCGTAGGCCTGTTTTGTTTGTGTTAAACCAGGAAGTCAAAAGTTATCAGGCATATTCTTCAATATCGGTGCGTGTTTATGCGAAACAAATGTGAAAATAGGACAGTAAATCTACCTACATTGTGTTCAAATTTATTTCCGGCAAAACGCATCTCCCGCAACCTGGAACCCCGGAGCTTTCGGGGCCTAGGCGGCCCCTGGCACCTGTCAGGCAGTGAGGATCGCTTGTTTTAGCTTTGTGTAACTGAATCGGTATCATATTGGTTCTACTGTTCCATGATGTAAAGGTCATCGTTTTTTCATCTGTTAAATATAACTACAAAGTCAAATGGATTCAGTATGTTTTTTTTTCAATATCGATGCGTGCTTATAAATGAGAAACAAACGTGAAAATAGAACCATAAATCTGCATACATTATGTTCAAATTTATTTCTGGGAAAATGCTTAGAACGCATCTCCGGAGTTATAGGAATTCGGAACTTCCGGGGCCTAGGCGACCCCTGGACCCTCACCTGTTGGGCTATCAGGATTTCCTTGTTTTATCTTTTTGTGAATGAACCGTATCGGTAGGCATCGTTGTTTCCCTTTTATGAACTAAATGCCATCGTTTTATATGTTTTAAATATAAATAGAAAGTCAAATGGATGCAGGCATGAGGTGCGATTTTTTGTCCCCCGCCGCAACGCGGCCGGGGACTTTAAAATGGTTCTTGCTTCTATGTGCCCGTGCATGCACGGACATTTCCGTGCAAATACTTCGTAAGCAATAACTTCTAAATGCTTTGTTGGATTCCTCCGAAATTTGGCATCTGCATTCTTTGCGACAAGATGTCTCTTGGTATTACGTTTCAGCAAGATCCGCCTGTAGGTGGCGCCACTGGGGCCTTGCTTCTATGTGTCCGTGCATACTTCGTAAGCAATAACTTCTAAATGCTTTGTCGGATTCCTCCGAAATTTGGCATCTGCATTCTTTGCGACAAGACGTCGCTGGTATTCCGTTTCAGCAAAATTCGCCTGTAGGTGGCACCACTGGGTCTTGTTCCAATCTTTAATGCATGTCCGTTCATGTTTGTTCAAATCCTTCGGAAGCGATAACTTTCGAACAACACTGTTGGTGATGCGTTTCAGCAAAATCCACCCGGAGGTGGCGCCACTAGAGTTCATTCCATCATTCCATGCTGCAAGTGATAACTTAGAAACACTTGATCGAATTTCTTTGAAATATCCTACATATGTACCTTTCTGGGTAACATGATATAGAATTTTAGTGTCCTATCAGTTGATTACGTAAAGGTGAGAGACAACGGGGATGATCTCTATATAACCCGGTTTCCGTAAGTTCGTCTTCAGTCAAAGCCAAAGAACTACAAGACAACTCGTTGTGATGATAGAGGTTGATGTTGTATTACTTCTGCATCATAACATAGACATTGGTACAGCAAATCAAAGATATCCTGAAAACGTCCGTACAGATTGAAGCCACGATGTTATTGCTCCAATCATTGTGAAATTACATCGAATTTTATACAGTAAAACAAATAAGCACTTGAACCAGAGGCTGGTACAAAACCCTCAACTCCAGGATTTGTAACAATTAATTAGGGACCTGCCGGATTGACCACTTGCTCGCTGTTCATTAACTAAGCACAGCTGTGGACTCTTTCAATCACCCTGCTACTGTACAAATACTTATCTATTGCTTAATCCACATTTAACATTTAACAGAAGACAATTGTATATATACGCGTTTCTATAATACGCCGCGTGAATCAAACTATATTTGAGAGTACAATTAAATCTTGAAGTGCTAACCACTTGGTCTAACAGACACTGTATTAATTATCAGATATCTCACTGATCTGTGTTTCCTCGACCACTTCAATTATAAACGGCGGTTTGTAAGCCGTCAGGACTTCCTGGCTTCCGCTCAATTAGTAGAGATATGCTCCCAAACTCCAACATACTATAGTGTATGAAATTACATGTACGACTAAACCGTGAATTGATATTATCATACATTTTCCAAAACTGATTAGAGCAAATGTAAAATCAACAAGATACATATATGATCAGAATATTCATTATCTCATTCCATATTTTACATATCTCCGTTACCACAAGTTAATTGTTCTCCCAATGACAATTAACTCATATATATCCATCAATATATAGCAAATATCATATGGTATCATGCCGGAAAAATGACTTATAATAGATCGGTTACAATTTAAAAATCAAAAACAGATACATCAGATACCAACGAATAAAAATGAAAAGATTAATTGACATGTTCCAAATGCTATAATAGCAAGACAAACAAAAGCAAAATTATCAAATCATGAATCAAAACTAGATTAAAATAAGTCATTAAAAGGATGGTCAGGGAAATATGAAACCAAGTAAATGTCTTTAGGCGTGCACTCCTTTAACATTCACTTGAAATTTCACATACCTTCCCTAATGTCAACCGCAGGTTGGGGAAAATCAAATCCACAGGCCGGCCGGACCTGGGACAAAACCGCCATAGGCGTGTTAACACCAGATGATACAGAAGTTTGCTCTAGAGTCTTCGAAAAACAATCAAAACAAGAAATACAAGAAAAGTTACACAACTTGAAACGTTTCATAATACGTAAAACAACAAATAACAGTATGCATACAAACAAAATTGAACCAAAAACGTACGTCAAAATCTCGGAAAACGACACAGTGGACCCGTATTCTAACTCCACTGGTCGTAACGGCTTAAGGGGCACATATTTCACCTTACGAAGGTCATGCCAGGGTGTAAGTTTTAGCGAGGTTAGTATGTTAGACTCATTCAGAATGGTAGGTATGTCGACAGGTGGTAAAGAAACGACAGTTGCTAGCAAAGAAACCATTTGAGTCATCACTTTCACCTGACTTAACTTCCAATCCACACCACTAAAAGTACAATTATTAGGACTTAGCAAATATAGTCCTGCACCTAGAGTGTGTGTCATCGTAGGAACACCGTCACAATGTTCTTGAATATTTTCTCCAAATGTCTGCACAATAAATTCACCTGGGGCAAGTTCAAATATCTTACTGGTTGTATCGTTAGTTTGACTCAACTGAACCAGACATAGATCACTAGTGACATTTGATAAGATACTCACAATACAAGGTATATGCTGTGACGCCATCATGGCGTTGCCATAACAAACCTTCGGTGTACGTCCCATACACCGCGCAGGGTGGAAGTACCAACCTGTCCGCGTATTTAACCCAATATGTTCCGCGGATAACATGACTTTCATTAACTGACCGGGGGCACGCAAGGGCATAGCCCATGACCTTATATTATATTCGACATAGGCACCATTGTCAACAAGTGGGAGAGTGGCCACGTAATGCAGAGAATCGACACCATCATGTAGCCACAGCGATTGCACAAGTACATGTTGATAATACCATATGTATGGTTCAATAAGTTGAACTCCTATTGGTAACAGGTCTTGTACTTTTCGCAATTCCAATGATGGAAATAATTCCTCCGTCAGTCTACCCAATTCCACGGAGGCGTACTGTCGTTGGTATTGTAAACGGGCTTCATTGTACGTTTGCATAGTTAATTCCATGGCATCCAAGATATGGTTAAACTTTAATACGAGGAGAATACGTCGCCACATCTGTACCTGCGACGCTCTAACTGACTGAGTGAAATCATTTAGATATTGCGTAACGTTAATCATAGCATTTGAAAGTTGATTAATTCGATCGCGATTAAGTGCAATCTCATCAAAGGCGTGATGTACTCCAGACGCAAGTTCATTTGCAAAATGAGCTATGCCATGGGCGGCCGTTAACGTGGTTTGTACCAGTTCTCTTAACTTATTAACATCCCGGGTCGTTGCTATGCCAAACAAGGCGGATCCAATTTCACCCACCACATCTAGAAACGCCCTTCGAAATCGACGGGGAGATGTACGGTCGATATCAGCTTGTTCGACCTGAACCGCAAGATGCTGGAATCGATGTAACCAAGGTAACATGTCGGAACGTTCAATATACTGGTGATCAAACGAGACGTTAACCATACGATAAAGTTCTTGGACATGTGCATGAAAATTCTCAGGGAATACTGGTGGCGTAATAGTCACAACAACTGTCCACTCAGCCTTAACCAAACTAATAGGGACCTGTCCAGTAACAAGGATGCCATTCCGCAGTGGGGTTATAGCAGTCCATCCCAATGGGACCGTAATAGCCAAAACATATACTACGAGCAACATGATCCCTGTCATAGCCACTGGTATCGAAAAGTGTACGTACGACGGTGTTTATTTCTGATTATAGGAGAACTCAAGGCTGGAGGTTTGCGCTTGCGCAAGTAATAACCATGCGGTGAGTCGTCCATTTCATTCGAGGAGTCTGGCTCATTGGGGGTTTCCTCGTCCATATCAGACGACGTGTCATCCACATTAGGCGGATCTTCTACATCAGGCACTTGACTTTCATTATTAATTGCCGTATCATCGGGAATTTCAAGTGTATTAGGAGACTGACTGGTAGATTCATCATTCGGAGAGGGGGAGGAGTTTGACAACTGCCTATCATGCGACGTGGGCGTCTCAACTTGCTCGGGAGCTACGTTAAACTGGCGTTCTGCTCTGTTCAGACTCTGCCGCGTACCTATCTCAGGGTTACGACGGGGGCGTGGCTGAACATTATCCCAAACAATCTGAGGATCGACAACTCGAAGCTTAGAGACATTAACTACTCTAGTTTTCCCTGACCTCTGGTGTCGAATATGGGCTACCGGCCCGTTAATCTTAAATATTTCATACTGTGGATCACACTGAGCTGTCAGTTTGATTCGCTCATCTGCATGAACAACCACAGAGTCGCCCACCTTGAACACGCCCTCCCGTGCTCGGTGATTAATTTGTTCACGATGGTACAATCGTGATTTTTCAGTCGCTTCACGTGCTTTGTGAAGTGCATTGCTCACATGACTTAAACGGTCACTAAGATCTTGTGAAGCATCTACAGGTAGGGAGAATGGTAAACGTGCACGACGCCCATACGTTAAATAAAAGGGCGTGTACGTAGTTGTGGCATGTCTTGTGTTGCGATAAGCTAACAAGGCTGAACTGAGTTCACTTTCCCAATGTCGAGACTGATTATTGACCAACTTCTGGAGAATTTCCTTAAGGGTTCGATTGAAACGTTCAGTTTTGCCGTTAGTTTGAGGATGATACGGAGTCGTGCGCCTGTGATCTATTCCTAGCAACTTGAATTTTTCTCTCAACTCATTAGAATTGAATTCCTTTCCCAGATCGGTAATCACGATCTCTGGAATTCCATGTCTAGAACAGTATTCTTCCAGAAATTTATCCTCCACATTTTCAGCTGTTTTCGAACGTATAGGAAAAGCTTCCGCCCAAGCTGAATAATGATCTACTATCGTCAAGATGTAGGAATGGCCTTTATTTGATCGAGTCAGTGGACCGATCAAATCCATACCAACAATCTGACCTGGATATTTTGGCATGGGCATTTCGGTGTACTTTGGGCGACTACGCACCCGTCTATTTACCTGACAAGTTGCACAACGGTCCAACATACGCATAATGTCTTTGCGCATGCCCTTCCAAACGAATGCATCTCGGACTAGACCTAAGGTCTTATAGAGTCCTTGGTGACCTGCGCGAAGGTGTGCTTGCTCCATTACCTGGTTACGAAACCTGGTCGGCAAGATCACACGGGGATATTCAGCATCAGCTGCCGAGGGACATCTCGTGGAATAGACTATCTCATTATGCACCATATGTTCCTCTGATGGAACAGTAAATAGAGTGGGGAACTCCCGTTTTTGTTCCTGGCGAAGTGTCACTTCATCAACGCCATATACCGATATTGGCACGTACGGTAGGACACCCTCAGGTACCTCAGGTACCTCAGGTATAATGTAATCATTAGTATCAAATGTTGCAACTTCATAAGGAGTTCGAATTCTTGAAAGCATGTCTGCTCGGACATTCTTGCTTCCTTTGATGTATTCAATCTTACACCCATACTCAGCTATCAAAACTGCCCATCGTTGAACTTTGGTGTTCCTAACTTCACCAAGAAAGAGACTTTTCAACGGTTTATGATCAGTGTAAACAACAAATTCTGCTCCATAGAGGTATGGCCTTAGCTTTTTCAATGCATAGACTACAGAATATCCTTCTTTTTCTATGACAGGCCAATTCAACTGGCTATCTTTTAAGGTGGCCGACACATACTGTATGACCCGGTCAACACCTTGCTCATCTTCTTGCACTAAAATTGCACCTACTGCATAGCTGGATGCATCAGTAAACAATTTGTATGGCTTCTGTGGGTTTGGATAGGCTAGTACACTATCACTGCATAAGAGGCGTTTCACCTCATCAAATGCATTCTGCTGGGGCTGACCCCATTTGAACCTCACATGCTTCCGTGTCAAGGACACGAGAGGCTCTACCAGGTTAGCATAGTTGGGGACACATGCACGATAATATCCTGACATGCCAAGAATAGAACGTACTTCCTCTACAGAAGTGGGAGGGAACATGTCACGGATAGCTTGAATTTTCTGATCTTGTGGGGAAATACCATGCTGTGAAATGTGATACCCCAATAAATCTACTGACCTAGCCGCAAAGACACACTTCTTTCTTTTGAGTTGTAAATTATACTCTAATAACCGTTCCAAGACTAGTTTTAGATGATAAGCATGCTCAGTTTCATTGCGTGAGTATATAACAATGTCGTCGACATACACAACAACAAACTTACCGACATAATCTCGAAAAATGTCATTCATGGCTCTTTGGAAAACCGCACCTGAGTTACAAAATCCAAATGGCATGGAATTCCATTCAAATAAACCTTCTGAGCAGGTAAATGCAGTTTTTTCAATGTCCTGAGGTGAGACAGGTATTTGCCAATATCCGGACTTGAGGTCTAGAGTTGTGAACACAGATGCACCACGCAGAGAGTCAAAAATGTCTGAAATCAAAGGTAATGGATAACTGTCCTTACGTGTTACAGAGTTCAATTTCCTGTAATCGATGGCGAACCTGATCGTTCCATCCTTCTTCGGTACCAGTGTGATAGGTGACGCCCAAGGTGATGAAGATGGTCGTATAACACCTGCCTGTAACATCTCCTTTATTTGGTCCTTGACAACATGCTGTTTCATCAAAGGCATTCTGTACGCACGCTGCCTGATAGGGGGGTGATCTCCAGTAGGTATGGTACACTGCACTCTCGGGTGTCTCCCTGCACCTGGTTTCTTCGACACGTCGAAAACATCTTGGTATTCGTGTAGCACATCATCGATCTCCCTGTTTCCCGTGGTTTCGTATACACTTCCTGCAGCGTCGATACCTCCCAGTTGTCCAGTCGACATTAACTTGTATAATCGACCGAACCATCGCATATGACTTTTTGGATAGTCCAATTGAGCTTTTCCAATATGTAAGGCATCAGACCCCAAAATACATTGATGAAACATCTCCGGAACCACAACAATCGGTACAGGAGACGCGTTTAGAAATTTGACTTCAGTTTGTCCCAAAACCTTCAGAGGCTGCTCATTCACAGCATATATTATACCAGTTTTCTTAAGTGGTCCCTTCCCAGATAGTTTGTGCCACACATCAGCACGTAGTAGTGACGTTGACGCCCCCGTGTCAATCAGTGCAGTAATAGTTTGTCCATCTAACTTTAATTGGGCCGAGAACCTCCCTGGAATGATCGTGCGCTCGGCCCTCTGCCGTTTCCCGCCTGCTCATGAGTTGTTTGGAAGCGTGGACTAGGTGGATTACGACATACCGCCATTCTGTGTCCGGTCTGCTCGCATCTCCAACAAGTGATTGGTTGTCTCTGACTGGCACGTCTCGGACCATTGTTTCGTGTAATTGGCAGTCGCTGATCACTCCGGGCTCGCATCGTGGTGGTTTCCTGCTGTCGGCGTTGATCACATTCCAACCGGCTCAATCGATTGTTCACTAATTTCTGATGTGCCTCTATGACACCTCGGTTCTGTCGGATTTCCTCTAAACATCTCTCGACAGGGTCCTGAGAAGCGTCAACTTCCATCGGCACTGCTTCGTCTAAGTTCATAGTAGATAGTAAGTCTAATCGAGATGCTTGATCCTCGATATAGGTCATAGCCGCATTTACATCTTCGGCCCGTTTGTTCATCACAATTTTGCGTGCCAACTGCTTATCCTGTAGTGACCTGATATAAGCACGAAGTATGACACGTTTCGAGTCGTCATTTACATCAGGATATGCACGTCTCGCCAAGTCCCGAAATCGCCTATTGTATGTATACACAGTTTCTCCTGGTCTCTGGTGAATCGATTCTAATTCACATTTTAACCTCTCATCTTCATTTGTGGATACAAATGCCGTTACCACATGTTGCCTAATTGTTTGCCAAGTTACGGTGGCATTGTCCTTGTCCTCAAGAAATAAATCGATCTCCCTTCGGAGACCTCCGGCTGTCGTCCATATCGCCAAATGTGCTGGACTCCCATTGATGTCTCGAACATCCCGTATCGCCGTGTTGCATTCTTCTAACCAGTCGCGCACCTCGGCCGGAATGAGTCCATCACATTTACGAATAGCCGCAACGTGATTTCGTAATCTCTCACGTTGTACTCGTGATTGTTCATGAGCTGAATTGTCAGCCCGCACGGCGTTTACTAGTGTTGTTACGCCCTGTGCTATGGCCTGCAGATCTTGCACTCGCACGGCCTGATCTGCCATACCTGTCTTGCCTTGTAGTGTCTCGTCGGGGTCGCCAATATAGAATTTTAGTGTCCTATCAGTTGATTACGTAAAGGTGAGAGACAACGGGGATGATCTCTATATAACCCGGTTTCCGTAAGTTCGTCTTCAGTCAAAGCCAAAGAACTACAAGACAACTCGTTGTGATGATAGAGGTTGATGTTGTATTACTTCTGCATCATAACATAGACATTGGTACAGCAAATCAAAGATATCCTGAAAACGTCCGTACAGATTGAAGCCACGATGTTATTGCTCGAATCATTGTGAATTTACATCGAATTTTATACAGTAAAACAAATAAGCACTTGAACCAGAGGCTGGTACAAAACCCTCAACTCCAGGATTTGTAACAATTAATTAGGGACCTGCCGGATTGACCACTTGCTCGCTGTTCATTAACTAAGCACAGCTGTGGACTCTTTCAATCACCCTGCTACTGTACAAATACTTATCTATTGCTTAATCCACATTTAACATTTAACAGAAGACAATTGTATATATACGCGTTTCTATAATACGCCGCGTGAATCAAACTATATTTGAGAGTACAATTAAATCTTGAAGTGCTAACCACTTGGTCTAACAGACACTGTATTAATTATCAGATATCTCACTGATCTGTGTTTCCTCGACCACTTCAATTATAAACGGCGGTTTGTAAGCCGTCAGAACTTCCTGGCTTCCGCTCAATTAGTAGAGATATGCTCCCAAACTCCAACATACTATAGTGTATGAAATTACATGTACGACTAAACCGTGAATTGATATTATCATACATTTTCCAAAACTGATTAGAGCAAATGTAAAATCAACAAGATACATATATGATCAGAATATTCATTATCTCATTCCATATTTTACAATATGATGTGGAATAATTGAAGGAAAAGTTTTAAGTTTCAGCCCCGTAGCTCAAGGGATAAGAACAATGATTATGAAGAGCCATTTCGTTCCACATAAGATGGTTTATTCCATCTTTTGCCCTAAATTCCTACCTTTAGTTCAAGGGCGATCACGTTTAGGGCGGGTTGAGGAAAACCGTTTGCACGGTACCGCTGTTCGCACGACCAGTGCCAATCGCGGGGCGATGAAGTACCCGAGTACATACATTCATTGAATTCCTGATAACATACGGACTGAGAAGTAGAGAGTGTTGTGACACGGATCCGAAAATCGCTCAAAGGTGGCTGTGATGTAATTTTAGTAACTGTCATTGTTTGTCCGGCTAATGCGCGGTTTGCCTAAAATTTCCTGAAATTTATTGGGCCGCGGTATTGTGGTAATTAACACGGCGTTACAAAAAAAAGTATGACATACGACGTTCGTTTGAGGGATAGGATATATTTTTTTCTCAAAAAACCTTGCAGTTTTATAAGGATAGCTATGGGATTGAGAAAAGTGAATTAAAACAAAACAAATAATAATTAAAAACGGGTAATTAAGGCCCACAGGGGAAGGGGAACATAGCATGTACGTTTAGCTATGGGACTGAGAAAAGTGAATTAAAACAAGACAAATAATAATAAAAAACGGACAATTAGGGCCTACAGGGGAAGGGGAACATAGCATGCACGTTTATACCCTGTACACTGTTGGGTCGATCGGTCCTCAGCAGTGTGTGCTTTGGAGAGTATTAGGAGGATCTCAGAAGTTGGCGAAGATGAGGATCCATAAAGTGAATTTAACGCCCAGTGCAGCTCAGGAATATGATCCAGGAAGACTAGCGTTGCATGGTTGAAAAGGCTACGGTTTTGACGAAAGTTTGCAGAATAAATGAGAGGTAGATCAAACAAGGCATCAGACGATCCTGCATGTAGCCTATTCGTTCATATAAATGTGAGCGGATACAAAAACTGCACGTGCCGATGGATGAATATCATGAATATGTATACTATACAGAGTTTCGTTTGTCATGATTCATAAACTCAAATGCCGCGGAATGGAACGTTTGTTAACGTTAAAGGACCTGGAAAAGAACATATTAATATCTGTTCCAAATGTATGTATCACCAACGTACCCAATAAGAGGCTGCTATATTTAAAATTTACAAATTTTAATTAATTTGGTATTCTATTCATTTTAACATGAGTTTTAGAAAGTGTTTACTGCCTAGCATCTAGCTGACTTCTTGATTGCTTATACCATGTTCATTAAAAAACTCTCACCTACAGTGAATCATTTGTTGTGGTAGGTTATACATGTTATAAGCTAGTCCACTTGCTATCATCTTAACATTTTCACGCTAAACACTACACTAACGTTCCACACATGTAGTGTTAGACTTGGGTAAGCGAAGGTGACTTGCTATTAGATTTTCGAACTTTTAACTTCAACCTTATACAGGGGTCATGTTCCAGGATAGAAAAGCTGATATTGAAAACAGCTGTGGGTCACCATGGTGATTATCTTTATCATACTGGGGTTTGTGCAGAAAGCCACCATGTGAACAGCAGCTCTTGATCAGAATAGTTAAGTCTTCATTTCAAACAGGGCAATTTATGTTACATTAGACCTGTGTATATACACCAGAATTAATTAAGCTATGCAAATAGTACTTGCATGGGATGGACTACATGGATGGATAAAGCCTTGTCTGGAGACAAATTCAAATAATACAATGAACACAGCACAGTAACATTCATTAGTTCATTCGTTTGGACTGGGCTGCAACCTCATATGAGACCATTCGTGGAGGGGAATAAGGTAGGCCTGATTTATCTGACTTTAGAGGAATTTGGATTATAAGTTACGGATTGTATTTTCATTTTGTGGATTGTCTTATATCATCCTGGTCAAATCATTTTGAATGATGCATGGGGTTGAATTTCTTCATTTGTCAGAAATGGGACTGTCAGTAATTTTCTCCATTAGTAAGCCAGTAAAATAAAAGGATGACCGCTCACGAATGAAGATTATTAAATAATCTAGTAGGACATTAGTTCCTGAATTTTAACTATAAATCATCCCAAAAGAGAAACAAATGAGACGGGACATTACTTTCTGACACATCTTTCCTTTCACACCAGTGGAGTATGCTATGATCTCTCCTGTCAAACGAACACTGGAACGCATATTCATAATAACAGTGCAAATGCAACCAAAATGTCTGGCAGTATCACTGACATATTTTTTCAAATGGGGTGGGACTAAACACCATCCCGAACCGCCCGGTACACAGCGAGAAATATGGTGTCGGTCTAACACCTTTTATGGTATTGAGGGCTTGTCAACACCATCAGGTGATGTTGAGAAATGGTATTAACCAGGTAAACACAAAACAAAAAACATGGGGCTCCGCCTGATAAATCAATCAATCAATATATTTATTGCTCGAATCAGTAATACAGAGTATGGCAATGAACAAAACATATTTACAGATTTGCGGGGGGGAGGGCGTCCCTCCAACTTCTGACAGATGGTACTGCAAGTAGTATTCAGTACCTTTAGTTGAATATGTGTTCACATATGATCTCACAGTCCGCTACATGTAAGGGAATACCACATTTCGTTAACTTATTACTCTTAGAAGATTGACTTCAATCACTAGGTGATAATTTCCAGATTCACAAAACATTACGTCACAGTACCCCGTTTGAATGAGCCAATGAAGTTATCTGTTGTTATCTCGCCTTACGGTGTTCCCTCCCTGGAATGATAAGGTCTTTAGTTCAATAAACCAAAAAATAAAACAATAAAAAATCAGAAAAAATAAAACAAAAAGTAAATAATATATGAGATAAAACATAAACCCTTTAGGGAATCCGAGTGATATTTTTTTCCATAATGATTCTGGTAAAATTGCAGTATAATGGAAATTGCAACCCGGCTCAAACTCTCAAAAAATTATGTTACATGTATATCATATATCTGGCTTGCTCGCTTAAAAGTATCGTATCCTGGACATGTATAGTCAGCTGACTTAAGTTTCAAAAATATCGTGCAAATCGAACAACAAATTTTGTTTTTTCCTTATCTTGCCCTGTGCCAACCGCAGTTGTGCAATAAATTGTTCGACCAACAAAGAAAAGTATGGCCGTTTCCGTGGCATGCCATACCAGGCTGAGCCTGTTCTATATCAGGCCTGACAAGTCTCACTAAAATATTTCCAGTTTCCAGAAATTCGCTCTGACCTCCAGAACTTTTTTCCAAAAATTAACACTGAGTAAATAGGAGGCTCAAAGAATTTATTTCAATATTTAACATTGGGTAAATGGGAAGGACCAAAATGAAATTTGGCAGCCACTACTTGGCAGCACTGCAATATGACCAGTAGTTTGTCCGATCAGTTCTGATCAGACAGCTGCAGGCTGGATAAGAGCTTTTTGTTTCCTACTGGTAGTGATGGCACGGATGGGAAAATACACATCAAACGAGAAAAAATGTGTTATCCGTCCGATCAAGTATATAGGGTCAATGGTTATATTCACCAGCTATACAAATGTTCGTTTACCGGAAATAACCTGTAAATACTAACATAGATTTATATTTTTATATTGTTAATAATTTTGAATTACTAAATAGCCATAATGTATTGGGATATTTAATCTATGCAGATATCTGCTCATCCTGGAATGTCTGCGCTGAGCCTAATCATGGAGCCTACTATGGCCCAAATTGAGTTTAGAATATTTGGAATAGATTTTTTTCATTTAGAGAACAAATTGCCTATGCATTGGTGAATTTGTTTATCTTGGTCAGACCTTCAGTAATATAAAACTGGTCTCACTCAGAAAATTTATGGTCTTTTCTCAGCAGGGCTACTTTAGCCAACACTGCTGGAGACTGCCATCCTTCAATTCCCATGAAAACTAACCCTGACCAGCTGCTATATGGATAACCATGCATGCCATGCGAGTACTGGGGACACTTCAATAACCTAGGAATGGCAGATTCACTTTTCCACAGGGTCTCCAGGATTCTTCACTTCACATACATGTAGCTGACACAGAGAATATCCATGCTGGTGTGAGGACAAATCAGTATTGCGGTGTCAATAAAGTGTACAAATGTTTAATTCAGACAAATGTTATGTCATATATTAGACCAATTGGAACTATACATGTAGATGAGTATGATTATATATCCATTACATTTTATACATTTAAATTGAAAGTTTAGCCTCATTCAGCAAACATGTAAATTTCTTGAGCCGATTGATTGAGAATTTACAAATATATAAATATTAAAACAAAACATAAAATTTTCAACGAAAATTATCTGTAAAAAACTTCGAAATATTTCTGTGTATTATACATGAACTTCAACTCTCTTTAATTGTTGTGCAATTATAGGTTTACAGCAGATGTGGGGAAAATATTTGCTGAAAAGTCGCTTGGCAAAACTTCGTGCCCTCCATTTCAACCAAATTGTCCATGATTCCTCTTCATTCATTCCAGTATTCTAAATTTGTGAAGCTTTAGATTTGGTGTTCAAGCCAAGGGACTGGATTAAATTTATGTATCCTTCACAGAGATTTTATGAGTATCGGCCTGTTTTGATTTCAGTGCTGGCTAACCCAGGGCTCTGTGCAGCTAGGATGGTTTGATGTGTACACAGCTGTGGTTTATATAGATAAGCTCCATGGACTGACCATGCACGTTCTACTTCAGATCGTTGGTGAATGTCATCCACTCATAGAGTTTTATGGCTTTTAAAACAAACAATTTAGCTACTTCATTGAGAGAGGCCAGTATCACAGGAAAAAGAGATCAACTGTACCATCAACTCCACTTTGCCACTAATCTAAAGTACCATAAGAGATAGCTTTTCCTTCATAGACTGCATCTGTGTTGAAGGATCTGAATCACATTTACACTACATTTACTATGGGTTATAGATACAATGTACTTCTTATTTGAACAGTCTTCGAGCAGCACATGGACATCTTCAATGTTGTTCAAATTTTACAATATTGTTGCTTTATTTAGTGGCATTGGAAATAAATTGTAGCAAAAATAAATTTAGAATGCGTAAATGTGCCACTTTTGTACATGTAGATTCTAATGATCCAATTCAAAAGTGTTCATCTGTTCTGTCCTTATTATTGGCACACATGTACACATTTAATTTCATATATCTTTAAAAAGAACAATCAAAATTACTGCTTGTTACAAAGGATACATACATTCACTTTAAGGTACATGTATATGTTTTGATGTAATATGTGTTTCCAAATCTGTAAATGGACCGTGTAGTTTTTCCTGTTTAGGATATATATACAGCATTTCCTATTTAAGAAACAATATACGGTTTCCGATTTAGGATACATTAAAATGTTTCCTGCTAAGGAAAATTTACATGGATTCCTGTTTAATCAATGTTACGTTATGTTTCCTGATTTGGAAAGTAATTGCCAGAATAGGCGATAGCTAGGTTACTCATTTGGGAGTTGTACCGGACTGGGGGTGGGGACAAGTTGCCGAGGGTAGTGGATGAGATGAATAAGTGCAATATGGTGTAAGCTCTAGAAATATATGAGGGTAGGAATCGAGTGAGTTTAGGAGACAGGGGGTGGGGCTTGGTGCCCCTGGGGTGGGAACATGCATGTTCCCCGAGGGCAGTGGATGGGTTGAATATGTGTAGTATGGTGCAAGCTTCAGGAATATATGACGGTAGTGGGACGCAAGGCTTAGCTTAGGAGATAGAGGATGGGGCTATTCTCCGAGGTAGTGGATGGGTTGAATACGTGTAAGCGCCAGGAATATATGAGGTTAGGGAGTCTGGCGAGTTTAACAGATAGAGGACAGAGCTCGGTGCATCGGGGGTGGGGACATATTCCCCGAGGGTAGTGGATGGGTTGAATGTGTGTAGTATGGTGTAAGCTCCAGGAATATATGAGGTTAGGGAGTCTGGCGAGTTTAACAGATAGAGGACAGAGCTCGGTGCATCGGGGGTGGGGACATATTCCCCGAGGGTAGTGGATGGGTTGAATGTGTGTAGTATGGTGTAAGCTCCAGGAATATATGAGGTTAGGGAATCTGGCGAGTTTAACAGATAGAGGACAGAGCTCGGTGCATCGGGGGTGGGGACATATTCCCCGAGGGTAGTGGATGGGTTGAATGTGTGTAGTATGGTGTAAGCGCCAGGAATATATGAGATTAGGGAGTCTGGCGAGTTTAACAGATAGAGGACAGAGCTCGGTGCATCGAGGGTGGCGACATGCTCCTGATGGTAGTGCATGGGTTGGGTAACCACAAAGTGTAGCATGATGTAAGCTCCCGGAATATATAAATTAGCATTATTAATCAAGTAGAGGATCATGAATCTGTTATCAATTCAAAATGACGGCCATGCGAAGAGAAAAGTGATGTGTTCTCTTCACTTAAGCTTTTCTGGGGGGGGGGGGAATGTACACAACATACAACTTTACAGATAGTTTATTCACTAATTTATCAAGTGGTATTTGCTCAGATAATTGCTTAATTGAAAACTAATCGAAAAATTTACCGAAAATACCCCCTGAAAAAAAATCAGCTTCCCTAACTAGACCAGACCAAATGCCCGAGACAATCATTTAAATTATATCTCAGCATCATTGTTGCTTTATCACGAACTTAGATAATAATAATGTTGTCTGTATGGCACAGTTCTGTGTACCATCAATGGAACTAGTGTCATATGGCGGTGTGATAGCTACGAATGTCTTGGTAATTTGTGTCCCTTTTCATATTTTTTTCTTTTCTATTGCAACCAAGGACGGACACTTGTCCCCAATGTGGAGGAAAGTGTCCTAGCTGGGTTAGAAGATAGGGGCGTACATACTTAACCAACGGACATTCTTAGCTGCTCCACACAGGGACAGATTGAGCTGTGTGAGTGGCCAAATGCAATGCACATGCGATTTTATTTACCTATATATCTTATATGCAAAGCTGTTTTAGGTGTTCCCTCAAAGTATCTATCAATTCCATAAATTGAGCAATTACGCGGAATACTAATACAAGTTACATAATTGCTACGCTATGCATTTCTGCATACATGTATACTAATCTCTGTACCTGAGGTTCGTGTAACACATTCGAATATTCAGATCTCATATGTATAGATATATATTATAATTATCGGTATATATCATATACGTGTGAATATCGAGTACTGATTAAACATTTTCATGCAGATAGTGAGTGCACATTTAACATGGCTTACCTATAAATCTCGTACTATCTATCTTTCAGGTATCTGGACATTGTACTCTTGGAACTCAAACTTCATCCCGCCGCTGTTGTTCCTGCTACGGATGTTCTGTCACGAGTGTTCAGTCATGGATGTCTTCAATACACCGTTGTTGGTTGAAGTTTCATGTAACTGTGAATTTATTTTAATGTCTTCTCCCAGTGGACGTAAATATGGAGATGAAGTGACATATAACAGAACAATACGAAAGGTTGACCTGGAGAACTGTAGTGGCTGATGGAAAATGATTCAGACATACATATGTTGGAACAATTCATGAAATCCAAGTATAGATATATAGATATAGCTTATATTACATGTAGTCCCTACTGCTGGTAAATACTCGATTAATGTATTCCCGATATACATATTCAGTGATCATATGTAAAATATACATAATGAGGTCTGATCGGTATATTCGTGTCAGTATAGGCCACATGCTCTACTTGAACATCATAATTTACGAGTCATAGAAATTAAACTTGCTATACTTGGCTCCCAAGAGCAAATTAGTGGAGAAGAGGCATTAATGATTCAAATCAGGTCGGACAGGGCTACTATGAAACACGGAGATTTTTTTATTATTTTGGGTTAACCTTCCCCAAAATTTTGTTCCTCGCATTTTTGGGGGTACGCGTTCCAGTAATCCAGATATATACTTACGTTTCATTTTGGGGAAATTTTCCCCAAAATCATTCTCTCACACAATCGGCTGAAGCTTACAGTTAGCTATGGTGTGCAATGTTGTTGGAAGCATAACACTAGATAATCTGAGAAGAGATCATCTGTCAAGAAGTTAAACAATCACCTGCTGGTATACTGATTAGAGTGGGAAGACAGCTTAACTACAACGACTAATTGTTGAACGGATTGTAAAATGTGGTGGATGTTTGCCTAAAACCATTCTCCTGACAGCTTAACATTTTGCTCTATTCTTATCACAGTACGTATAGCGAAGATCACAAGAATTCCAGCGCTGACGTATACGTGAAATTTCATTTTGGGGAATATTTCCTCAAAATGATTTCTCTCGACAATGTCAGTGCAGTTAATATTTGAACTGTAGTTATATTACATGTTACGCGGAAAACACTTGGATATATATATATATATATAGATTTTGGGGAAGGCTTCCTCAAAATAACTTTTCACTTTTCACGAAAGCGTGTATTGTATTACTTGAGCAACCATTTTCATTTTGGGGAAATTTTCCTCAAAATGATTCATACTGCAACAGTCTAATCAGGGATCAGGGATATGCCAGCGGTATATAAGAAACTACATTTTGTAGATTTGCATTGTGCAGAGAGCTCTTCAGCAATGTCTTTCTCACAAAGTACAACTGAAATGCAGGCTGTAGTTCACATATATGTCAATCTTACATGGAAAGTAGGAAACAGATTTCCTTTATTTTGGGGAAAGTTTCCTCAAATTATCTTTTGAACGGTTTGCCTAAAACCATTCTCCTGACCTATACGTGAAATATCATTTTGAGGAATATTTCCTCAAAATGATTTCTCTCGACAATGTCAGTGCAGCTAATATTTGAACTGTAGTTATATTACATGTTACGTGGAAAACACTTGTATATATATATATAGATTTTTGGGAAGGCTTCCTCAAAATAACTTTTCACCACTTCACAGCTTTTCACGAAAGCTTGTATTGTATTACTTGAGCAACCATTTTCATTTTGGGGAAATTTTCCTCAAAATGATTTCTCTCGACAATGTCAGTGCAGTTAATATTTGAACTGTAGTTATATTACACGTTACGCGGAAAAAAACTTGGATATATATATATATATATATATATATATAGATTTTGGGGAAGGCTTCCTCAAAATAACTTTTCACCACTTCACAGCTTTTCACGAATGCGTGTGTTGTATTACTTGAGCAACCATTTTCATTTTGGGGAAATTTTCCTCAAAATGATTCACACTGCAACAGTGTAATCCGTCATTCCTTATTCAGTGGTCGTCCAGAGAAGACTTCTCAGCGTCCATGATTCGAGGACCGAATTTTTATAAGAACATTAGCATTAACACTGGGATAAGAGTAGCCTTTCAGGGATATGCCAGCGGTGTATAAGAAAACTACATTATGTAGATTTGCATTGTGGGGAGAGCTCTTCAGCAATGCCTTTCTCACAAAGTACTACTGAAGTACAGGCTGTAGTTCACACATATGTCAATCTTACACGGAAAGTAGGAAACAGATTTTTTTATTTTGGGGAAAGTTTCCTCAAATTATCTTTTGGATAGCTTACATTTTATAGTATACATGTATTCCAGTATTATATTTAAGACTGATTGATTTCCATTCTCGGAGAAAATCCCGGAATTTGTTTTCGACACTACATATTTAATGCATCCGGTTGTAATTTCAGTTCAAAGCATGTGTCAGAATAAATGTATTTGAATGATGTACAAAATAGTCCTGTATTATTTTGGGTTTTCGGGAAAAAGCGGGGAAAAGGGACTATTGAGAGAGTCCTCTATTATTTTGGGTGCGCTTAATTGTACATTACGTATAGTTAAGTAAATTACATAATTACACTTGTTATTAAACGATTAAACGATTCTACTTCAGGATGGACAAACCCTCTCCCTAGGGACAACGCTCGGTGACGACGACAGAGTAAGAAAATGATATGAACTTCGAAAACTGCAAAAATACTTTTCTTATTTCTTGAAATAATATGAAACATTCTTCGTAGCCAAACCTGTCTTGTACAATGTTTGCAGTGTTATTGAGCTCTGGGTTTGTCGTTCTCGTTGAAAAAGACTGGAAGAGGTGGAATCTTCATTTTACATCACCGACTTAACATATTGTGGTAACAGAGGAATTCCATTTCAGTGCCTGATACATGCAAGTTTTAAAACCAATTCTAGAGAAAAACAATGCTAACATATGGGTTACATGTACGTTTTATTTATGCTGTTTCGAGGGAATAAATGTGGCTGGAGACGGAAGCAAGCTACACAATGAAAAGGAGACTGAATATGTATCCAAGTCAAGAAAAGATACGAATCTGGACAGAGTATTACGGATTGCAAGGTTAATGCGATGAGTTGAGAATAGTTTAATCTTCCTTCCCACATAACTTGCCGGGGTTAGGTTCACGTTAGATATATCTGTGGGTTCCACAAAGATCAGAAGTGTCTATGATTCTGAAGTCAGAGAAGAACTGCTGGAGATTTTGACTCAAGCTTGGTTAGGAATAAGAAACCCAGATAAACACTTCCTTCGTATTTACCCAGTCCAGTCAGCAACGGATTTGACGTACGAGCAGATATAAAAGAAAAAAACTACTTGACAAATAAATGAACGGCAATCGAATTGACCGGAACTTGTGCTGCGAAATTAAAGCTTTTCAGATCAATAATGAAGGTTTTTATTGGATTCAAGAGTAAGCTACTTTTCGAATGACAAGTTGTCTGGCAGTTGCATTGCAGCACAGAGAAATACACTTAATTGAGCTTCGAATGCAGAGAAACAGAGCGGTGTCATGAGAGATATAAATGGATGTTGTAGATTTTAGGGTTTGACAGGAGGAGGAGCATGCAACAAACTGGATAAATGGTAAGTTAAAAGTTTGCTATAGGCTATAAAGCAACAGCCATATGCCAGATCTCATTCATGTTTCTGTACATTTTCTCTCTCGCATTCCATTATTTTTTTTAGCAAGGATAAATGTAAATTATGCGAAGATTAGGTAGGGAAGCGGATGTGGTTTATGAAGAGCGATGGCTAAACTTGGAGCCGTCCAGGTAGGGATTGCGTGGGATGAAACCATCTCATAAATGTAAGAAAGATGTGGACATTATGTAGGAGCAGTATAGGTCCAATTCCGTTTAACCTGGGGATTTTTCTCTCTTCGAATATCACGCGTCTTACATCTCTATTCGAATGAACAGACATAATCAAAGCGTAACATACATTCTCTAGAAACGACTTGGAATTGATTATGATAAATGATAATGGTCAGTGATTAGTCATCATGTCTTAGTGGTCAGAATCAAGTCTTACTGCAAGTAGTATACAAAGAGTCAATTGAACCATATTGACCTCAGAAATTTGCATATGACCTTTGTGACGTCACGCGGGGTCACGCGTCAGCCAATCAGAAGCGAGTATTGTGGTCACGTGGGGTGTGTGGTTGGTGGCAGGTGGGTTTCAAGATGGCGGCATGTGGTTGGTGGGAGGTGGGTTTCAAGATGGCGGCATGTGGTTGGTGGGAGGTGGGTTTCAAGATGGCGGCATGTGGTTGGTGGGAGATGGGTTTCAAGATGGCGGCATGTGGTTGGTGGGAGGTGGGTTTCAAGATGGCGGCATGTGGTTGGTGGGTGGTGGGATTCAAGATGGCGGCATGTGGTTGGTGGGAGGTGGGTTTCAAGATGGCGGCATGTGGTTGGTGGGTGGTGGGATTCAAGATGGCGGCATGTGGTTGGTGGGTGGTGGGATTCAAGATGGCGGCATGTGGTTGGTGGGTGGTGGGATTCAAGATGGCGGCATGTGGTTGGTGGGTGGTGGGATTCAAGATGGCGGCATGTGGTTGGTGGGTGGTGGGATTCAAGATGGCAGCATGTGGTTGGTGGGTGGTGGGATTCAAGATGGCGGCATATGGCAGCATGTGGTTGGTGGGTGGTGGGATTCAAGATGGCGGCATGTGGTTGGTGGGTGGTGGGATTCAAGATGGCGGCATGTGGTTGGTGGGTGGTGGGATTCAAGATGGCGGCATGTGGGTGGTGGGATTCAAGATGGCGGCATGTGGGTGGTGGGTGGTGGGATTCAAGATGGCGAAGCATGTGGTTCAGGATGAGTGGTGGGATTAGATAACATGTGGTTGGTGAATTGAATTAGGACCCAAGGTCGGCGGCATGTGGTTGGTGGGTGGTGGGATTCAAGATGGCGGCATGTGGTTGGTGGGTGGTGGGATTCAAGATGGCGGCATGTGGTTGGTGGGTGGTGGGATTCAAGATGGCAGCATGTGGTTGGTGGGTGGTGGGATTCAAGATGGCGGCATATGGCAGCATGTGGTTGGTGGGTGGTGGGATTCAAGATGGCGGCATGTGGTTGGTGGGTGGTGGGTTTCAAGATGGCGGCATGTGGTTGGTGATGGGTGGTGGGTTTCAAGATGGCGGCATGTGGTTGGTGGTGGGTGGTGGGTTTCAAGATGGCGGCATGTGGTTGGTGGTGGGTGGTGGGTTTCAAGATGGCGGCATGTGGTTGGTGGTGGGTGGTGGGTTTCAAGATGGCGGCATGTGGTTGGTGGTGGGTGGTGGGTTTCAAGATGGCGGCATGTGGTTGGTGGTGGGTGGTGGGTTTCAAGATGGCGGCATGTGGTTGGTGGTGGGTGGTGGGTTTCAAGATGGCGGCATGTGGATGGTGGTGGGTGGTGGGTTTCAAGATGGCGGCTTGTAGAAAAACGTATAAAAGGAGTCGATTTTTAGAACATTGCACTACCTACCTGACTGACCTGACCAGCCTGTCTGCCTACTTGCCTGCCTGCCTGCTTGCCTATCCGCTTGTATGAGACGAAAAGCATGACACGTGGAGAAGATTTTCCCTGGGACCCAGCAGCACCTCCGGTTGAAGTCTTGGCTGAAGATGAGCGTGTCAGGGACATTTATCAACGTCACTGGGCTACCATACGCCATTGTTTTCACCGTGACCGTCGTCTATTGGACTTGTATAACTTTCGGCTGCAGGACCTCACGTATCTGTCTACCTATGCCGAGAACATTTTCACAGATCAGGTATGTATAATTGTATTAAAAATTCAGAGTTTTTTTACTGTTAATTGTATTAAATTCAATACTCAGATATAATTGTATTAAAATACCCTTGTGAACACGTTCATTCTATTTGTGTTAATAAAAATAGTAGAAAATTAAAAAAATGCTTGTTAGTGTTCATTCTTTTTTTTCTTTTTTTTTAAATTTTAATGAGAGCGTATAATTGTATTAAAAATTCAGAGTTTTTTTTACTGTTAGTTGTATTAAATTCAATACTCAGATATAATTGTATTAAAATACCCTTGTGAACACGTTCATTCTATTTGTGTTAATAAAAATAGTAGAAAATTAAAAAAAATGCTTGTTAGTGTTCATTCTTTTTTTCTTTTTTTTTAAATTTCAAAAAAAAAGAAAAAAAAAAAATTCAACCCTCCCTCCCCCCCTCCTTCCTCCCCTTTCTCCCTTTTTTCAATAATTTCAAAAAAATTGTAAAAAAATAGTAGAAAATTAAAAAAATGGTTAGTGTTCATTGTTTTTTTTCTTTTTTTTTAAATTTAAAAAAAAAAAAATGTGCCACGCCCCCTTTTTCAATAATTTCAAAAAAATTGTAAAAAAATAGTAGAAAATTAAAAAAATGGTTGTTAGTGTTCATTCTTTTTTTTCTTTTTTTTTAAATTTAAAAAAAAAAAAAAAAAAAATTCAGCCCCGCCCCCTTTTCACCCCACCCTCCCCCCCTTCCTCCCCTTTTCCCCCTTTTTCAATAATTTCAAAAAAATTGTAAAAAAAATAGTAGAAAATTAAAAAAATGGTTGTTAGTGTTCATTCTTTTTTTTCTTTTTTTTTTAAATTTAAAAAAAAAAATTTCTTTCCGCTCTTCCTCCTTCCCCCCCTCCCTCCCCCTCCGCCCTTCTACCCCTTTTTTTCAATAATTTCAAAAAAATTGTAAAAAAAATTTTAAAAATTATTTTTCATAGGGGAGTAGCATGATGGGAGTTGGTGTTAATTTCTTGTGCTTTTTGATAGAAGTTTCCCCTTTCGGAAAGATGGGTCAGCCCTGAAAAGGGCTTTTTTTTAAGTGTTACGACACTTGTTTTATGCGCGGTAGATTCTCTTTATTCCACCCACATGCTTCCTGCAGATTGGACACTTGATTTTTAAATGTTGTTCGCCTGCTTCAACGCAGTGGCACATGTCTCCTACACACGTTAGCGAGACCCAACAATCTTTACAGATGCTGTCTTCTTGTACCCATGATTGTATTTGTGAATAAATGTCAACATACTACGCGTTATTTATAGTCTAGACGGTTGTGGTTGGTGGGTGGTGGGATTCAAGATGGCGGCATGTGGATGGTGGTGGGTGGTGGGATTCAAGATGGCGGCATGTGGATGGTGGGTGGCGGGTTGCAAGATGGCGGCCGGTGTCAGTGAGTGCAATATGGTGGTATCTGCTAAAATTTTTTTGCCTGCACACTGTATAGTGCTGTGTTACCATTGTCCAAGGATAAAAATTTCCTAGTTTTCTTTCGATAAACCCGTTACAATTTTCAGGGAAATATTATAAGGCTGTAAGCCATAGTCTTGACGTATTTTTTAGCCAGGAAAACCAATTTATTTCCAATGTACCGGGTTTTCCATACTACCGTACACTAACGTTAGGCGTGTAAAAATCGATAAATTCATTAAAAATAACGGCTTAGTGTAGCGCTAGGCTGCTAAATTTTTTAAATACTACATTATGAGTTGCCTGAGTTCAATTGGAAATAAAATTTATACGTGCACTGACATTTATTGTGAAATCACAGCCGTTTAAAATTGTAAAAGAAACACAAATCTATTTGTTCAGCGTAGCTGTAGAACATAGCATAGAACGATGTCATAATTAATTCTTGGTCGAGTATCAACTATTCAGATATTACGGAAAGTACTGTTGTTATAAGGTATTCTTTGTTATATATCAGACACGATCAGCTGATATTTGTAAACAAACGATCTATATTTAGACCCTCACGTGATCTGTTACGTCGCAGCACGCGCTCTTTGATCTTGACGTTCCGCCGCCGTACAGGAAGCTCAAATTGAGACGAAGAATTTCGTTACCATTGCCAGTAAATTGTAAGTTTATTGCGGAAAGAATTGATATTGCATAAATTCCTGCGGGAAATAGGAAGTACACATATAAGAGAATATTGTCTTGACGTAAAAAGTTGGGACATTTCATATTTACGGAGATATGGATTTTTATAACTGAGCCGGTTTTTCGTGTAAACCATCGCAGCGAAAAGGGAAACGGCTGTCATCTTCGTTTTGCTATGTCACAAAAAGTGCTCGAATTACTTATTTCCAAATGATTTCATGACGAATCCAACTAAGGTTAGCAAGCATACATATCTTACGATATTGTCATGAACTGCCAGCACATAAGACGTTCTGGTTGATGAGATCTGAATTTAAGTGTTGTAGCATGTTATTATCACCAGTCTATGATCGAGTGCCACCCCAGTGTCGAGCATTTACATCGTCCAGTTTGCACCAGCAAAAGAAAACTTACGAACGTTCATCGAACGTATGCTGAGCGGCATCGGGGCACCTTCATGTGGTCTCCCGCGGTATATGAATGACTTAGATATGAATGCATGAATTAGTTTGATATAATTTTGTTGGGTATGAACGATTTAAAGTGGAAATATTCCGTACAGGTCTGTTATATGTAACAAACGCTAACAAAAATGGCTGCTCAAGGTCAATTTCTCCGGCTTGCCCGGATAATAACTCCGTTCAAACCACAGCCCCATCTATGCGCTTTGATGCAAGGGAGACAACTCGGACTAGACCAATTCCCAGGCGAAGATGATGTCCCGCTATATTTGGCCTGTATGGGGTATAGGGGTGGTCGTTTTTTTTTATGGCTTTTACTATGAGCTATGAGGTTGATCATGTAGAATACGATGGAAAAAACTATGAAAGTACCGGGTAGGCTTGTATATAGATCCATATAGATCCATATAGACCCATATACACTCATATACTGGGATATTAGTATGTATAAATCCATACGGGGTGGACATGTTGGAGTCTAGGTGGAGCACTAGTGGCCCGATTGGGTAGAGTGAGGTCTTATTTTAAAGCTCTCGAGGAAATAAATAAATAAATAAATAATTTTTTTAAAATTTAAAAAAAAAGAAAAAAAGAATGAACACTAACAAGCATTTTTTTTAATTTTCTACTATTTTTTTTACAATTTTTTGGAAATTATTGAAAAAAAGGGGAGAAGGGGAGAAGGAAGGGGGGAGGGTGCGATGAAAAGGGGGCGTGGCACATTTTTTTTTTTTTAAATTTAAAAAAAAGGAAAAAAAAGAATGAACACTAACAACCATTTTTTTAATTTTCTACTATTTTTTTACAATTTTTTTATTACGATGAAATTAGCAAGAATCGGTATATATACATTTTGCCTGGACGGTGTTTTGTCATTCACCACTATGGCAGCGCACGGAAAGGAGCTCGCTTTCTTTCAACTGACGTCTGACGTGATTCTCATCGTCTATGACCATGAACTGCAGCTCATCGAAGAACACCCTCGAGAAGTGAAGTTATCTTTAAGCCTAGCAGGGTGGGCTCTATTAACACGGTTGTTACAGGGAAAAGAGCCCGAAGTCGATTTCCTGCATGTGAGAGTCGGTGTGTACCTGCGAAGTGGTAGAGATGATTCTTTTTTCCCCCGGCTAGAACAGTGTGGGGGTGCCGCTATCCTACTCCGGCCGGCATTATGGCAGGCGCTGAAAGCTATTATCACCGATGTCCACGATGTACTCTATCCTGAGGCCAACTCTGTACCTACCCGCACTCTTACACCGAACTGTACCCTATTATTGTATCCCCAACGCGTGGAGCTCATCGATGACGATAGTCGGTGTTGGTGTACGTCTGAACCCGCGCGTGTGTCTTTATCCCCGGAAGGCTGGATTACCTTGAAACGTGTGTTATGCGGTGATCTCGACGGGGATAGCATTCACCTGTGTGACGATGTCTACATTTTCCGCGGTCCCTATTTTGCTCGACTCCTCTGTCTCAAGCGAGGGGGATTTACTCTGGACCCCGATCTATGGACGGCTTTGCAACAAGTAGTCCCCATGGTGGATGAAGTACTCTCTCCACAGGAACCTCTTCTCACAGAATAGTACCTGACACTATAAATACCAGGGATGAGACAGAGTGTGTGTCATTCACCGTTCGACATTTACAGCAAGCATGTCATCCGACCTACGAGCCATTCTGTCTCTTACACCCTACCAGGTGGGGTTATACGTCTATGAAGATAAAGTCACCCTGGTGGAAGACTGTGGAGCTATTTGCTGGGCGCGCGCTGAAACTCTATCGAATACGGTGACGCTACAGCGTGATGGCTGGACTAAATTTAAACGGGTGTTGAACGGTGAGTTGGACGGACACCTCATCCACATGGACAATGCCATCTACGTATACCGTACCGCCCTCTTCCCACGCCTGGGCCGCTACCAAGACCCTACGCGAAGTTTCATCCTAACTCCCTCTCTGTGGTCAGCCTTGGAGAAAGTAGTGCCTATTGTGGACCAGCTGTTTACACCGGACGACCGATCACCAGACGAATTGGCGTGGGCTCGTGCTATGGAAGACGCGCTGGCTGAACCCCATGAAAAACAACAACATGATGAATCCGATGATACAGCCGGGGAAGACGAAAGTACTATATCTATAGAATGCACAGAGGCTAGAGTGTCAGTGTCACCTGATGAAGCGAACACACATGACGGGGGGACCCAGAGGCGGCCCGATGAGGGGTAAGAAGACCGTGATGAGGCGGTCCCGAAAGGGAAAAAAGGAGTCCGCATCTACAGTGAACAAGGTGTTAACCGATTTGTATTACAGCCCTACCAGTCCAGCCGCGTATAGCGCTGTGGGAGCGCTCGCTCGAGCTGCCCATTCTCAAGGCATCAGTCGAACTGAAGTTCGAGACTGGTTGAAAACCCAAGACACTTATAGTTTACATCGAGCAGCCCGACGACATTTTCGCCGTAACCGCGTGATCGTAGGAGGTATAGACGCGCAATGGCAGGCGGATTTAGTGGACATGAGTCGATTTGCACCTCACAATGATGGACATCGGTACATATTGACCTGTATCGATATTTTATCCAAGTATGCCTGGGTACTACCCATTCGCACCAAAACAGGAGAGAATTTAATAGGAGCGTTCCAGCAGATTTTCAAGACGGGGCGCAAACCTCTTTATTTGCAAACGGATGAAGGCACAGAATTTCTCAACCGACCCTTTCAAGCCTTTCTTAAGAAACAGAAGATATTTTTCTTTCATACGTACAACGAGACCAAAGCTTCTGTGGTGGAACGATTCAATCGTACCTTCAAAGGACGAATGTACAAGTATTTTACCGCTCAAAACACCCGACGGTACATCGATGTACTACCTCAACTGGTACAAGGGTACAATCGAGCCTATCATCGCAGTATCCAGCGAGCTCCCCGTGATGTGACAGAACGCAACGAACATCAAGTGCGTGGTACGCTGTACTCATCCAGTTCACAACCACTCACGGCACCCCGTTACAAACGTGGAGATGTGGTACGGATCAGTAAAGTGAAAGGCCAATTTGAGAAAAGTTACTTGCCCAACTGGAGTGACGAGCACTTTGTCATCGTTCGCCATAAACCTCGACAGCCACACGTCTATCAACTGGAAGATCTACAAGGAGAAACACTGCAAGGCACGTCTTACGAGGCAGAATTACAACCCATAGTGAAAACACCGAAAGACTACTACACGGTGGAAAAGATTTTGAAAACGGAACGTCGACGGGGCATCCCCTATCATTTCGTCAAATGGCAAGGGTGGCCTCGTTCGTTTAATTCCTGGGTGTCCGGCCGTGACATGAAACGCCTATAAATTCTAACCCCTATCATCACCAGCCTTCAGTGTAGGATTGTACCATGGATAGTACACATCTACCCTTACTGTTACGAACTCAAAAAGCACAAGTGGGTACTGTATTGTGTCTAGTAGTGCTTTTGGGTACGTTATTTACAGGCGTGTTCTACGATTTGACGTACGTGATATCCTGTTTGAGCACCCTGCGTTCCACATCTCAGTCATCCACCACCACCACTTCGACCACCACGACGACGCTGCCTACGCCATCCAAGACGTCAAGGTACCGCCACGTATCAACCCAGACACCCACGTCTATCACACCGCCGTCTACTCACACACCGTCTACTCCATCCATCACCACGTTACCCTTTGCCCGCTACATCCAGCCACCCACGACGACCACGTCCCGTACTACGACTACTCCACGTGATCCTCCGTCATCCCTGAGAAGCGACGATCCTTCCACCCCATCACCACCACCACCAACACCTAGTACACCCACCACGACGCTAAAAATATTTACAGTGGACTCCCGTGAATCACGTTTACCACGGCAACGGTACCCATTCGACTACGATCCCCGGTGGGATCCACGACAACAGGGGTGGGCTTCTAAACGCCGAGCGCAAATCACCAAATAAAAATAAAATAAAAATAAAATAAAAAAAAACTATGGATCCTCGGTGGCAGCATCCTTTCACGTGTCTCATCGCTGGACCGACAGGGTCGGGAAAAACACACTTCGTTCAACGTCTGATCCAACACGGGTCAGCCCTCATTTCACCGCCTCTAGCTCGCATCCTGTGGTGTTATGGAGCTTGGCAACCTGCGTACGAGGAACTGGCACGTGTCCCGGGACTCACCTTAGTGGAAGGCTTACCCCCTGAGGATACACCCCAAGACACCTTGGTGGTGGTGGACGATCTCATGACGGAAACGGACAGTCGAATCACCCGTCTCTTTACCAAAGGAAGCCATCATCGTCGGTTGAGCATCATCTACATCGTGCAGAATCTCTTCAGTAAGAACAAAGAGCACAGGAACATTAGTTTGAATGCTCAGTATGTGGTGTTATTCAAAAACCCCAGAGACGCTTCACAAATTACGCACCTGGCACAACAGATGTACCCTAAACACACGGCCTTTGTACGAGAAGCCTTTGAAGATGCTACCCAACCCGCTCACGGGTATCTACTCATTGACTTGAAACAAGACACCCCCTCTACCCTGCGATTGCGTACCCTCATTTTTCCCGGCGAGGTGCAGACGGTGTACACACCCAAATAAAAGATAAAAGAAGAAGACAACGCACTCTAGCCGTCATTCATCATCATGTCTGCACGGATACGCAAGCACGCGCCGGCCCTGCGCGTATTACGCAGCGCGCCACCGGAGGTGGGCCGGGCCCTGGTGCGCGGGGCGGATCCCGACTTGGTACGGTGTTTGTGTGAAGTGGCCCATAATGTGTTAAAAGGCAATGTTCCACTCAGTCCTCTGCAGAAAGGGAAATTGCAACGGCACAAGGCGGGTCTCCGAACGTTGGTGAAGAAGACGGGAAGTGTCAAGAAAAAGAAACAGGTGTTACAGCGAGGTGGATTTCTCGGCGCACTCCTCGCACCCTTAGCCGCTACTGTACTGGGACCGTTACTAGGCTCCATCTTGGGACGCTAACGTCATCATGGAACATACGAAAAAAATGATGCTGGTCGAACCTCGACTGTTACAGAGTTTGCAATCACCCTATCCCGTGCCTGCCACAGTGCAACAACTGCAGTCTCTGGATGAAAAGATGAATAGTATACTTCAACGTCGACTACCCGATCACGAGAAAATTCAACTCTACCATCATACGCTGAACCAGTACCAGACGTTTATGGATCAATATAGAGGGAGTAGTAGTAGTAGTAGTACACCACCACTACCCACAACGCCCACACTGACATCCCCATCACCACCTTCACCTGAGCTGGAAGAGGAAGTGTTGACCAGTGTGCCTAAAGCCTTCAAGACCAAGGCACGTTTATTGTTGGACCGGGTGAAACAGAATTCCGATATGAGTTGGAACGCTGTAGGAAAACTGCTGATTCGAAACAAAGTGGTGCCGGGGTCTCATATGACCGATTTGATCAACAATATGGTACGCTCTCGCAAACACTAATCCACCGGGCTGGGAAGTCTTTGCTCAGGGATTAAAAGACATACACACCCCTCAAGAATTGGTAGGGAATCCTAACCGTTGGGCCTTTATGCAGCAATCGACCCGACACCAACCTCCACCCTCCTCTTCTTGGGACTCCATGTCACCGCCGCCGCCGCCGCCGCCGCCGCCGCCGCCGTCCAAAATACCACAACCACGACGGGGGCGTAGTCGATCTAAGTCAACGCGACCATCACAACGCCGAGGTAAGAAGGCGCCCAAGGCCTGGGGGGGCCCTTACTGGGAACCCTACTAATAACTCCTATAAAAACCCGGTGCAGAAGCCAGAACAACTCAGTCGTCATGTTTTACCTGACGTTGCCCAGTAATAGCTCACTCGAAGTGTTTCCTGACAACACCTTGACCAAGTATGTCACTCAATTACCCCAACCGTTACATTTACCTGGACGATGTGAATGTGGATTGGTGGATATTCAATACCCTTACTCATGGTACAACGTACAAGACCAAGAAGTGTGGTACGAAGTGACCTACCAAGATAAAGTCTACAGATTGACTCTCCCCGAAGGCCAATACGATACGCCCCAGAAGTTCAGTCAGGGTCTGATGGCCTTGTTGGAGTACAAGGCTCTAAAGGAGAGCACGGATAGTGCAACACGCCTGATAGCCTTTCGCTTCAAGAAAAACGTGTTCTTCGATGTCAACGTACACAACGACAAGAGCTTTATCATGCTGAGCCCTAACGTGGCTGTGAAACTCAGTCCTACACTACAGCAAATGTTACGGCTGCCTAACAGCGTCTACACGGGTCCCACCATTGACAACGGTACCATGTTGATGGATATGAAAGTAGGTATGTACGCACTGTACGTCTACTCGGACGCAGTGGACAGCCATATTGTGGGTGATGTGAACACACCTCTGTTACGGGTGGTGCCCATTAGCAAGACGTATGGCGATCAAGTCAACCAGAGTTTCAACCATATAATGTACCTGCCCGTACGACATACCGATATCAACACGATCACGGTGGATATAAGAGATGACACGCGACGCCCGATCGCATTCGAACGAGGAAAAGTGGTGCTGACACTTCATTTCCGACAAGTCCGCTCTCCTCACTTCGTATAATGTACGTGCCTTACCAGTGCCATACGCCCAGCTATGCCGACTACTACAAGAAACAAACGGGAGGAGGCTTGCCCATGTTTAGCGGTGCACGCGTGCAACGAGGTCACGGATTGGGGAACATACTGGGCAGCATTGTGAAAACGTTTTTACCCTTGGTGACACGGGGTGTCAAAGCGGTGGGGAAACAAGCGGTACGCAGTGGATTGCGCGTGGCCGGTGATGTGATGGGAGGCACAGCACCCCGACAAGCCTTCAAACGACGGGCTAAAGAAGCCGGCGGCGTCTTGATCGCCAAAGCCCTTAAAAGACAAACTCCGACACAGCGAAGAGTCATTCGACGTCCAACACGCCGACGACGCACACCCCAGAGGAGGACTAAGACCAGGACGAATAAGAAGAAGAAGAAGAGGAGTAGTAGTAGGAGAGACATCTTCGCATAATGGCATTCATTCACTCCGAGTCGTGTCCGTCTACCAGCAGTGAATTGGATTTGTGGACTATTCCACCCACCCAAACCAGTGTAGCCGAAGGACGTTGGGTAGAACATCGACCCCTGGCTAGCCTGACGGGGGTGGGCCCTGTGGAATTTACCATTGAAAACAAAGATACGGCCTACCTGGATTTAGCCCACACGTACTTGTACGTGAAAGCCAACATAATGGACAACGACGGGACGCCCATAGGGGACGATGCGGTAGTAGGCCCGGTGAATCTTTGGCTGCATTCCTTGTTCCAACAGGTGGATATAGGTCTGAACGATAAACTCATCAGTACGTCCACCAATACGTACCCGTACCGAGCCTACATGGAGACGCTGTTGTCGTACGGCAGTGATGCCAAAAAATCACACTTACAAGCTCAGCTGTACTTCAAGGATACACCCGGAGTCATGGACAGCATACTCGGTGCCAATAATGGATTCGTCGTACGCAAAAGAATGGCAGCCCAAAGCAAGTCCATCGAGATGATGGGACGACTGCACGCCGATCTGTTCCTGCAAGACCGCTACATGATGAACGGTGTATCCATCAAGATCAAGTTGATCCGTTCCTTACCCGCGTTCGCCTTAATGGGTGGTGGAGTCGGGGGTGTCAATTACAACATCGTCATTGAAGATGCAGCCCTGTTTGTCCGTACGGTAGATTTGCAACAGGGCGTGTTGCTGAGTCACATGGAAGCCTTATCGAAAAACCAGCCCTGTACCCCATCCGACGCGTACAGACCAAGGTGTTCTCTGTGCCATCAGGTACGATGATGGCCAACCGTGAAAATTTATTTCTAGGGGATCTTCCTAAACGTCTTACCCTGGCGTATGTGACCAACACCGCTTTCAATGGAAATTGGGCTGAGAATCCGTTCAACTTTCAGCATTTCAACATCAACTTTGTGACACTGCACGTGGCCGGCCATCAAATTCCAGCCCGTCCATTACAACCGGACTTTGCTAACAAAAACTATGTGCGGACCTACCTGAACCTGTTTACAGCCACAGGACAAAACAACCAGGACGAAGGCAATACCATCACTCGAGACGACTTTATCCGTGGGTACACATTGTTCGCCTTTGACCTCACCCCCACCTTGGAACACGATCATCAACTGGCTTTGCTGAAGAAAGGAAACCTACGGTTGGAACTGCGTTTCGCCACACCTCTAGCCCACACCATTAACGTGATTTGCTACGCCGAGTTTGATAACGTCATCAGCGTGGATCAGCAAAGAAACGTGCTGTGTGACTACGCCAGCTAAGAGTCATCATCATCATGGATACAGAGCAGCTGATGGGCATACTCCAGCGAGATCCGAAGATCCCCTTTCGAGGTGTGTTTCCACGCAATGTGTTTCCCACCCACTCTTCCACTCCAGCAGCCTACATCCTGAATACAGACACGAGGAGTCGACCCGGTGAACATTGGGTAGCTGTGTACGTGGACACCCTAGGCCAAGGCGAATACTTCGATTCCTACGGACTTGCACCCCTACATGCCGATTTGGTGAAATTCATGGACGTCTCTACTACAAAGTGGCGTTGGAATACTCAAAGATTACAAGGACCCTTGAGTAGTGTGTGCGGACAGTACTGTGTGTTTTATCTCACTCACCGGAGTAGAGGACATTCTATGCCCACCATCGTAGACATGTTTGATGATTATTGTCAAGCCGAAGACCGTCATGTCCTCGTCTATGACTGGACGGCCTCTCGTTTTAATGTGCATGCTCCATTTCTCTGGTTAACTTAAAAATGCACTGCGCGCGCAGGCCACTTGTTTATTATCACGTTATTGTTATGACGTTGTTGTTCTGACGTTCATTGATGTTGAATAAAAGATGAAAAAACACAAAAAATGATTTGACTTTCTCTTTTTTTTTTATTTAAGTCAACAAGAAGGGTTACACTATATATACAAATAGAATACAGGGTACAAATAGTAGTGGTATGTACACATAGAATAGTAGTGGTATGTATATACAAGTGGTACAAAAAATTCTGTCAGGAGTAGGATTCGAACCTACGACAGCATTCGCCGACCAGCACTTAATACCGGCGCCTTAGACCACTCGGCCATCCTGACTTTTACAGTTTTATAACTCGTGTATCAACAGTTATAGTTCGACATTGTTCACAAGTCCAAGTAAGTAGTGCTCACACCATCGGCCAGGACTTTTCGTTTCGGATAAAAGAAAGTAAAGGCGTCTCGTTGCTGGATGTACGTGCGCATCTGGTGGTCCACCACGCGAAATCCTCGGTTAGTGCCACTCGCACTGGCCTGGCTTTGCAGCACGTTCAAGTACAAGGCTTTGTCGATGTTGGGATCGCGCCGGCTCACTCCTTTGCAGCTAAACTTATTTTCCTCTCCTCCTCCTCCTCCGTCTCCTCCGTAACAGTAATACGTCTTGGAGGAGAGCGCAATCATAGCATCCCCACTCCACTCCAGCTTGAACAGGCCCGGCGTACGCTTATCGTACTGGTAATGGTCACGTCGAGGTAACCACTGGTCCCGTTCCGCTTCATACTGGGCCCGTAACTCAGGTTTCACCAGCGACTCCCAATCCGCATTAGAGACGGCCATGTAGGCCGAGTCCGTATCCATCTCCATGAGTTGCCAGTCTGATGGATTAAAATACACACCCATGAAATCATAGAGAAACTGCAGCATCCTCAGCTTGGCTACCTGGTATACCATACATCCAATCTGCAGGGGTAGGTTGTAACGGATAGTCTTCTTGGCTGAAGTGACTTCATAGGTGTCGTCATTGATGACCTCCACGGATCGAAACAGAGGAGAATTCACTTTTTGCGGGCTTGGGCAGTAGTACAAATGTTCACGTTGACGTGCTTATCCTGGTTCGTAACTGTTTTTCCGTAATAACCATTGCCAGTCAACTTCCAACATTCACCGATGATGGCCTCACTCGGGTATTCATCACCTTGACGACGGGCCGACGTCACGATGTCGGCATTCTCCGCAAAACAAGCCTCGGGTACGTACTGTATCACTTGATATATTTGAGTAATTTCCAAACCGTGGTTCATGTACCACTGCAGTAAGGGGGTGCCCAGCAAGATTTTCTCGGCCCACATACTACCAATCAACATGCGTCGAGGTTGAGGCAAACACTCGTGTTGCTCCGCATAGGTCCTCATGGTGTCCCCAATATCCGCCCGACCCACCAGCGTGTTCTTAAAGATGGGAGGGCACTGGGCGAAGAGAGCCTTGAGAGTGTCGGGAACATGCAAATCACATTCGACAAAGCCGTAGAGGTCCCCCGAACGAATGGCGTCGAACATCTGTGGCAGACTCAGAAGTCGCCGACGACTCAAGGGGTACTCGCGCTCTTTTAGGAAACGTCGTAAATGGGGCAGGGCCTGGCACATCGTGTGAAATTCACACTCCCACATTTCAATCAGATGGAATCCTCGCTCTTTCACATAATCACCGTTCGCCACCACTTCTTCCCGTAATTCTTGCGGTGTTTTTCCACGTCGCTCGTTGAAGCGTCCAGCGCTGAAATGGCATTCGTGGCCGTGCCAATAGCAACCGTAAAATTGGAATACGGTGGGTGTGCTACCCACCAGGGCAAACCCATCGACGGGAAGTAGACGATCTCCTATGCGCTTCTCTGTGGCGTTGGTCTGGTGTCGTATATAAATCGCCCGTCGATAGGCTTCCCAATCCAACCACTGATCAGCCAGATGCTTGTAGGGTGTACGTTGCGGTGTAAAATGTCGATCTTCCGCCAACCAACGTGTATAATGGCCACTGGGCATAGGTTGGGCCAGCGACCACAGGTACAAGGCATTCGCATCGAAACCGATGATCTTAGCACAGGGTTTTCCACTGGGGAGAGTAGTGACGTCCTTCTCGTGATAACGGTGAAAAATAAGACTCGGGCCGCCCACAATGTTCTGCTTTAGACAATCATGCATGTCTGCATCTTTTGCTGTATCAGCGAGAAGTACGTAGCACACTCTTGAAAAAGATGGCGAAGCGCCAGACCCGGTAAACTCAAGCACTCCTTGAAGATGTCGACGTGCATTTGGCGACGAAAGAGTTGCACCATTTTCTCGGCCGCTTCCAGGAAAGGAACCACATCTAGGTTATTATACCATATCAGGAAATCTCGCAAGGTCTGCATATGTTCATCGTTCCATACCTGCTGTAGTTCCCGGTACGTGTTTTCCGGACATTCCACTTGCTTCAAATCATCAAAGAAGGCGTGCCGGGGTGGCAACTGTGTTTCCTGCAAACGGTCGAGCGATGATATATACGTGTAAGGGAGCCTCCCTTTGGTTTGTGCACAGTTATAGGCCTTGACCCACTGATCATAGCTACAATTAGGAGCTAAATAGTTCCGTACATCCAGGAAATGCAGTGATGTGGTAGTGAGGGCCATATGATTATTGATCTTTTTGATGACGGACTTGATGGTATTCGACTGGGCCAAGTAAGGGTAGAGAAATTCCTTCACCATGTTCAAATCATAACGTCCCGAATTGAAGCCGAGCACCGGTAACTGACCTAGGTATTGTAGGAAGCGCACTTTCAATTTCTCCGCATACGGTTTCGGTAAAGGCACATCCTGCGACTGCAGAGGCTGCGACTGCAGGGGCTCGGGCTCGGGCTCGGACTCGGACTCTTCATCGTCACTAAACGCTACACCCGGTATAGGAATCCGATCGTCCAGCTGGTCCAGTACGTCCTGGAACTTGGACACCAATAGTTCTGTACTAGCCGCACTGACTTGCTCTAAATACTCCATCATGCGGGTGATCAACTCATGGGATTCCCCCGTGGACACGAAACACACCGGAGCAGCGTCATAGCCAGGTACGTTGCTGGAAATACTGACACTCAGAGGAATATGGCGCTGCGTCCACTGCGCTTTCGCTGAAAACATGTCCATGGGCTCCAACAGGGCCTCAAAATCGTAACACGCCCGGTAGGGAAAATAACGATCCGCCTCCGGTATCATCACACCCTCATCGGCCAGTTCCTGGAAAATAGTAGGCGTATTATGATACACTCCACCCGGATATACTCGCTTGACACTGTTGTCACAGATTTTCTCGTGACGATGTAAGTTGTAAGACTTTTTAAACACACGATGGCATTGGGCACAACTGAAAGACTGAGCGTACTGGCTCATATTGTAGATAAGCGAAAAATGACTCACGCCATTGTCGTCGAACACATTGACTTTCATCGTAGCAGCATACCGTTCTGTTGAACGACGAACCAATTCAGCCACAAATGTATCCTCCTCCTCGCATCGTAATCGGTATACAAAGATATTGATGTTGAACAGTGTTTCCACGTCATCCAAATTCTTGAACGGCACTCCACGGAAGTGCCGCTTATCCAAGTCTTGCTGCTGTAAATACTGTTCCCAATAGTCATTGGCCACTCTGTCACAAGCCTGGGGGTTACACTCATCCACATGCACGGCCAAACACCGAAACAGACATTTCCGGTCTTTGTAGGGCCCATTTGCCCCACGCGTTAATGCATACAGTCCGTGTCGATGAAGCAACCACGGGGGTAGTAGTACAGGAGCACCGATAGGATGATCTCTCATTTTCGTGACGAAAAATGTGACGTTGGTCACCATTTCCACAAGCCATTGGGTATTGGGGCGTTGCAACCGGGCCCATTCCAATGGATCCAACGTAGTCAATTGGTCGATGAGTGGCTCCAGAGAAATGGCATCCGTCACCGTGAACGGCTGATCAAACACATAGGTATTATTGCTGGGATAATAATACCGCAGCTGGTCCGTCTCCTTGTGCCGTAAAATGTACCCGAATGTGATATTCAACATGAACGCTGTCACCTGATCTCTGAAAATGTTCTCGGCATAGGTAGACAGATACGTGAGGTCCTGCAGCCGAAAGTTATACAAGTCCAATAGACGACGGTGACGGTGAAAACAATGGCGTATGGTAGCCCAGTGACGTTGATAAATGTCCCTGACACGCTCATCTTCAGGCAAGACTTCAACCGGAGGTGCTGCTGGGTCCCAGGGAAAATCTTCTCCACGTGTCATGCTTTCGTCTCATACAAGCGGCAGGCAGGCAAGTAGGCAGACAGGCTGGTCAGGTCAGTCAGGTAGGTAGTGCAATGTTCTAAAAATCGACTCCTTTTATACGTTTTTCTACAAGCCGCCATCTTGAAACCCACCACCCACCAACCACATGCCGCCATCTTGAATCCCACCACCCACCAACCACATGCCGCCATCTTGAATCCCACCACCCACCAACCACATGCCGCCATCTTGAAACCCACCACCCACCAACCACATGCCGCCATCTTGAATCCCACCACCCACCAACCACATGCCGCCATCTTGAATCCCACCACCCACCAACCACATGCCGCCATCTTGAATCCCACCACCCACCAACCACATGCCGCCATCTTGAATCCCACCACCCACCAACCACATGCCGCCATCTTGAATCCCACCACCCACCAACCACATGCCGCCATCTTGAATCCCACCACCCACCAACCACATGCCGCCATCTTGAATCCCACCACCCACCAACCACATGCCGCCATCTTGAATCCCACCACCCACCAACCACATGCCGCCATCTTGAATCCCACCACCCACCAACCACATGCCGCCATCTTGAAACCCACCTCCCACCAACCACATGCCGCCATCTTGAAACCCACCTCCCACTTGAAACCCACCTCCCACCAACCACATGCCGCCATCTTGAAACCCACCTCCCACCAACCACATGCCGCCATCTTGAAACCCACCTCCCACCAACCACATGCCGCCATCTTGAAACCCACCTCCCACCAACCACACACCCCACGTGACCACAATACTCGCTTCTGATTGGCTGACGCGTGACCCCGCGTGACGTCACAAAGATCATATGCAAATTTCTGAGGTCAATATGGTTCAATTGACTCTTTGTATACTACTACTGCATCAATGGAAACTGTTGACAGCATCTCTCTTGTAGGAAACTGTCTTGTGGTTTTCTTAATTTGATTTCATATCAAGTAGAATTGGTCCTGTTATACGAAATAGGTCTTTCGATTATTGATGCGGAAATTATTTTATTGACGACGGTTGAATATTGAATGTCGGATCTGACGCTTGATGTTTGCTACAGTTAGTCATGTACAGGTAAATAGTTTGGACAATAATTTATCTTTTGCTTTTCATGATGATGTGTACTGAACAAACACTAAGCCATATAATTCAAAGTATGGTAAATCCAATGAATGCGGATCAGGATTGACTGAAAATGATAACAATGGCCTATCTCGTTTTCGCGGTTAAAATGCGGTTACGCAAAATAAATATAAACATCGTTCTAGTTTGTCACATCTCAACAATGCCATTATTTAGAGAAAGACATTATTTCATTCAAGGATTGACTTCAACATTTAAAGTCCGAAATAAAAAAGTACGCGCCAACTGCATGTAGACATTTCAAATTAAATACTTGCAGTTGTGATTAAGGCTGCTATTGTTTCCATCTTCATTGCTTAGAAAAACTGCTCAACCGCGAAGATACTTCAAGTTAAATATCATTCTTTCGTATCCTTTGTAAGAACTTTATAGAATATTGGTAAATCTTTGAAATTGACGTGAAATGGAAGTATAAATTCTTATAGTTTTCCAAAATCGTGTGAGATCCAACTGATTTTTTGAAGGTACGATGGGTTCGCTTTCTATCCAATATTGAGGGATTAAATCGGATGTGCTGGATGCGAAATATCTCTTTTGTTTTTAGCAAACGGGATATTTTTCAAAGTGGGAACACGATTCGACGTGTTGATTTGAACAGCTGTTTCACTTTTCTGCTCTCGATGCAGAAAGATCTGCATAATTATCATGTGTTCTGCATGTTTAGGCGATATCAGCTATAGTTGGCAGAAAATCTATGTTATGCATATTCTTTCCCTCCCGTCTTTCGTTATTTCGTTCCTTGACTCTTTGACAGATCGACGGATTTATCTCTCATTTCGTCAGAGTAGCTATATGGTCATGTAGATCTTCTGTGGCTCAAAATCAGAAAACCATTGAAAATCGCCAATTTTATGAGTACCAG
>JAVTVY010010730.1:0-57679 GCA_036873755.1 Hanleya hanleyi
GTGATCAAGGCATGTACTGACCTATCTAGGCTATAGTTCCGGCAACCTTTGACCTCGAATTGGTGGTCTGGTGGTGATGCGGTCTGCCTCCGCGGACAGAAAGTAGTCCCATGGGTTGACTTCCAATGTTAATGTATACGGGAATACCTAAATAGACGTTTTGTGACCTAGGTGGGTTCCTAGTGGACCGATTGGGTCGAGTGATGTATCAAAGTGAAGCATTCGTGAGGGGACATCTGATAGGCTGGGTGTGGGATTGAAATATGGTCATTCTGCGCATCCGCGGTGGCCAAAGGGTATGAAAATAGACGTTTTGGAGCTAGGGGAGCCCCTAGTGGGTCGATGGAGGCGTAACAGGTATCAATGTGAAGCATTCACGAAGGGGCATCTGGCTGGACTGGCGGCTTGGGCGTTGTCACCATTCTGCGCATGCGCAGACAGGGAATTGTGGGAAAAGGGTATGAAAATAGACGTTTTGAGATCGAGCGGGGTTTCTAATGGGCCGATGGAGTTGTATGAGGTATCAATGTGAAGCCTATGTGAAGGGGCATCCAGTCATGGGTGGGTGCATGTAAAAATTTTCCTGAAAAAAAAAAACCGGAACACGGACTTTATCGAAAAATCCGGGAAAATGGCTATATGGGGTATGGGGGTATATAGGTCGCCGGGCTTAACGGGGCTTGCCTATCAATAGAGTTATCTCCCCCTAGTTCCAGGGTGGGTGTATGTAAAATTTTTCCTGAAAAAATACGGAACACGGACTTTATCCTAAATTACGGGGAAATGCCTATATGGGGTATGGGGGGTATAGGACCATCCTGGGAAACCCACTTGTCGACATTTGCGGTATAGGTTGTGGGGTCTCGTTTTCTTAGTCTCGTCAAGACAAACATGATAGGAAGTGTCGCGGAGCGAATCGTTGAAATTTTTTGAAAAAGTTCAGGGAGACCCATATAGTCCCATACTAGGGGTATAGGACCAATGTTTGCCCCACTGGGAAACCTACTTCTAGACATTTGCCGTATGGTTGTTTGAATTTGTTTTCTTAGTCTCGTCAAGACAAACATGATAGGAAGTGTCCCGGCACGAAACGGTGAAATTTTTGAAAAAAGTCACCGAGGCCTGGGTAGGCCCATAGGCCTATACTGCATGGCTATGGGTGTATTGGTCCATACGGGGTGGACGTGTTGGGATCTAGGTGGGCCACTAATGGTCCGATGGGGTCGAGTGAGGTATCAATGTGAAGCTCTCATGCAGGAGCACTTGACTACACTAATGGTTCGTACGTTGTCAATATTCTGCGCATGCGCAGCCTGGCCGTAATATAGAAAGCAGACATTTTTCGGGGTGTGGGTGTGTTTGGGTTAGAGATGGGATATTCACGGTTCGAATGGCTCGTGTGAGGTATCGATGTGAAGCCTATGTGAGGGGGCATCTGATGGCGTGGATGTGGTGTGGAAATAGGGTCATTCTGCGCATGCGCAGCCTGGCCGTAGTATAGAAAGCAGGCATTTTGGGGGGTGTGTGTGTGGGTGTGTTTGGGTTAGAGATGGGCTATTCACTGTTCGAATGGGTCGTGTGAGGTATCAATGTGAAGCCTATGTAATGGAGCATCTGATGGGGTGAGTGCGGGGTAGAAATAGGGTCACTCTGCGCATGCGCAGTGGGCCAAGGGGTATGGACATAGACGTGTTGGGGTCTAGGTGGGCCACTAGTGGGCCGATGGGATCGAGTGAGGTATCCATGTGAAGCCTAGGTGAGGGAGTTAGACTAGGGTGTCGTTTCCATTCTGCTGCGCAGGTCACGTGGGTTGTGACGGTTTTACTAAAACTACCTCCAAACCCAGAAGAGTTCCAATGTTCCCCTTAGACGTTCGTATGTTCAACCTCCGGGGTGTTTCCCGGCCCGGCCCGGCCCGCCCCGGCCGCAGCGCGCGCGCGCGCGCGGGAGTGATCTGATGCCGCAGCGCGCGCGCGCGTCATCACCGGCAGTGCGCGGATGCATGTCGGGTCAAAAGGTCAAAGGTCACATCCAGGTCAAACGGTCCAAGGTCTCCCTTTCGGCAAGGTTCGGAGGAGACAATGTTGCGGCATCGATAGTCAGAGCTTGAACCCCAAAAGGGGATTGTAAATTAACGTGGGAGGGATGGGCAGTTCCATTTGGACCAATCAGCGGTCGAGAAAAAAGAGCCAATGAGCGATCGATAAAAGAACCAATGAACGGGCACTAGGTACACGTCTACGCCTACATCCGGGTACTGGGATGCTTTCGCCTACGTCCGCGCCTACATCCGGGTTCTTGTACACCCGGGTAATGTTTTCTGGACATGGATGGGTTACCTTTGGCTCCATTCTAGGCCACTGATTGGCTAATACGGTGTTCAAAGCCAGTTTCATGCATTATGCCCATATAACTTATAGTAATAAACTTAATCTATACGTGTTGGGCGAGTCTTCACTCACCGTCTTCCTTTACCTCAATGAAATGCCCGCTCCAAACCTAGACCAAAACACGTACTTGGTCTGTGGGCTGATTTCATTGGCTCTCTATTTTACTATAGTGCTCTTGCATTCTAACATTGATGGGTTACATTTTGGCCCCATCCTACACCACTGATTTTAGTTTGACTGAATCTCCACATTGGGCATTTATGCATTATGAATAAAACACACAAGACAGGGTTTTTTTTGGTGAGATCTCATTTTGTTTTTTATTCAGTAACAACAACAACGTGAGAACAACCACGTGAAAACTGAAGCCCAGAAGAGGGGAGCTTGTACATTGAAAGAACTGAAGCCCAGAACAGGGGGCTTGTACATTGAAAGAACGGAAGCCCAGAACAGGGGGCTTGTAAACTTAAGCCCAGAACAGCGGGCGTGTGTACATTGAAAGAACTTAAGCCCAGAACGGGGCTTGTACATTGAAATGATGGGCGGCCCAGTCATATACGAGTACATCGTGGTCCTCGGCCTTGGGATACTCGCCAAACATCTGTACGATGGTAGATAAGGGTCTTCCCCGGCATCGATGGTACAGGTAAAACAAGCAATATTGTCCGCACACGCTACTGGTCAGGCTTTGCAACGTTTCACTGTTCCATCACCACGTCTCTGTGCCTTGATCCATGAAGTATGTTAAATCGGGATGGAGGGGTGGCAGGCCGTACGGGTCAAAGTATTCGCCCTGCTCTTCTGTCAAGTACACGGCCACCCAATGTTCATCGGGCCGATCCATCGGGTCCGTGTTGAGAACGTAAGCAGCAGGATACATACGGTCTAATGGGAACACATCTCGGGCGAACACCCCTTGAAAGACCATACGTGTCCCTGGGTCATTCTCCAGCACGGTGGTTATCTGGTCTGTATCCATGTTAGGTGGAAAAGTAACACAGGACGTTGCGCGCCTTGTCCACTTGAATGATGTTGTCAAACTCGGCGTAGCAGATCACATTGACGGTGGTCACGAGGGCTCGTGCAAAGTGGATTTTCAACCGTAAATTGCCTTGCTTGGCCAGGGCCAGCTGATGGTCGTTCTCTAAGGTGGGGGTCAGATCGAAACAGAACAACGTGTATCCGTTCCCGTAGTCCTCCCGACTGATGAAATTCCCTTCGTCCTGGTTGATTTGACCGGTGGCTGTAAACAGGCTCTGATAGGCTCGAATGAAATTCCTGCGCCCAAAGTTCGGTTTTAAGGCCGTGGCTGGGACCTGTTGTCCATCCCCATGCAGGGCCACAAAATTGATGCCGAAATGTTTAAAGTCAAACGGATTCTCTGGGTAGGCTCCGCTGAAACTGGTATTTTTCCATACAGGCCAGGATCAATCGCTTGGGTAGTTCCCCCAGGAACAGGTTTTCTTTGTTGGCGCCCATATTTCCAGCAGGCACAGAGAACACTTTGGTTTGTACACGTCGGATAGGGTACTGGGCTGGTTTTGTTTCCAAGGCTTTCATGTGTCCCAATTGAACGGCTGGATTCGGTTTCACTTTTCGGACATGCAGGACTGCGTCTTGGATGACAATCTTATAGTCAGCTGCATGCCCCTCTACGTCAGTGGCCATCAAGGCGAAGGTCGGAGGCGCCCGTATCAGTCGGATTTTGATGGGGATCTTGTTCAAGAGGTACCGGTCTTCCATGAACATGTCTGCGTGCAGTCGATCCATGAGATCCACCGAGGCACTGTTCGCAGTGAAAGCCTTCCGTTTGTTATATCCCACATTGTCCACCGTGTCCATGTGCTCGGGTGTGTCCTGGTAGAATAAAGCGGCTGTCAGCTGAGATTTTTTAGCCTCTCGGCCATACGACAACAGTGGCTCGATGTAGGCTCGATAGGGATATGTGTTGGTCGAGTCACTGATGAGTTTGTCGCTGAGAAAAATATCCACCTGTTGAAACATCGAGTGCAGCCAGAGATTCGTGGGGCCCACCGTTGCAGCTTGGATGATTCTGGTGCCAGCCCCATTGACCACCTTGGCTTTCACATACAAGTATGTATGGGCTAAATCCACATAGGCCGTATCCGCATTACTGATGGTGAACTCGATGGGCCCTGTTTCGTTGATGCTGGAGAGCGGGAGATGCTCCACCCATAATCCTTGTTCGGCACTGGTCTGTGTGGGCGGCACGGTCCACAAATCAAATTCACTGATGGTGGAGGGGCAGGACTCGGCGTGGATCAAGGACATGTTTTAAGAAAAGATATCCTGGGTCTTCGATGTGCGTCGTCGCTGGGTCGGTCGTCGACTGGTGCGTGGTCTCGTGGGGCAGCTCTTTTATTCCCTACGGTGCGTTGTACTTTGGCCACCAAGACGCCTCCCGCTTCTTTGGCCCGCCGTTTCAAGGCTTCTTTGGGTGCCGTACCCCCCAAGACATCACCGGCCACTTGCATTCCACTGCGTACTGCTTGTTTGCCGATTGCTTTCACCCCACGCGTCACCAAGGGCAGGAACGTTTTGACGATGCTGCCGAGTATGTTCCCCAGTCCATGTCCTCGTTGCATGCGTGCACCGCTAAAGACCGGAAAGCCACCCCCGGCCTGTTGGGCATAATAGTCCATATAGCTGCATGCATTGCACTCGTAAGGTACTTTCATTATGCAAAGTGGGGAGCACGTGCTTGTCGAAAATGAAGTGTCAGCACCACTTTTCCTCGTTCGAATGCCACCGGTCGTCCCGTATCATCTCTTATATCCACCGTGATCATGTTGATGTCGGTTTGTCGTACGGGCAGGTTGAGCATGTTGGTGAAACTGTGGGTGACTTGATCTCCATATCTCTTTTTAATGGGGACCACCCGTAACAGAGGTGTGTTGATATCGCCCACGATGTGGTTGTCGACTACGTCCGAGTAGACGTAGAGTCCGTACATACCCGACTTCATATCCATCGGGATCTCGCCTTGGTGGGCGGTGGGACCAGCGAACGTCTGTAGATCGAAACCCAGCATTTGTTGTAGGATAGGATTCAGTACGACACTCGCGTTGGCGGAGACGATAAGCTGTGCCTTGTCGTTGTGTGCGTTGTAATCGAAGTCCACGTGATTCTTGAAGGGAAAGGATTTGATGGGTTTTGAAGTATTCTTGACCTCCCGTAGAGCCTTATAATGCAACAGTCTTGACAGCCCACCCATGAACTCCTTGGGGGTATCGTATTGGCCTTCGGGAAGGGTGAGTCGGGTGTCTTTTCCTTCGTAGGTCACCTCGTACCACACTTCATTGCCTCGCACGTTGTACCACGAGTAAGGGTATTGGATATCCACGAGGCCACATTCCCATCGTCCAGGTAAATGCAACGGTTGCGGTAACTGGGTGACGTACTTGGCCACGGTGTTGTCAGGAAACACATCCAGCGAACTTTTACTGGGTAGGGTGAGGTAAAACATGGCGACTGAGCTGTCCTGCTGCTGCTGTTGGTTTTAATAGGTGTTCCAGGCCTTGGGCGGTTGTGTCCGACGTCGTGTTCGTCGCGTTGACTTGCTACGTGTCACGGCTCTGGAGATGTGGGGTGTCCTGCTCGAGGGTGGTTTTTTAAAGGTCTGAAAAGAAGGTGCCCGTTGTGGTGGTGGAGTTTTGGGGGGTGACTCCGGTTCCCATTCGCATTCCCAAGAAGGTTGTGGAGTCTGTCGTGGTGCACGACTCGGTGAGTCACGCTGCATAAAGGCCCAGCGGTGGGGGTTCTCCACCAATTCCTGTGGTACATGCATGTCTTTCAAGCCTTGAGCGAAGACCTCCCATCCTCGAGGATCCGTGTGCGACCTGCGTTTACGCATCAGATCATTCACTGAATGCGTCATGTGGGTCCCGGGGACCACCTGATTCTGTACCAGTAGTTCGCCTTTATCATTCCAAGTCATGTTAGGATTCTGTTTCATCCGTTGTAATACCAGGCCAGTTTGTTTCTTGAACGATGCAGGTACACTCTTCAGCACTTCGTCTTCCACCCACTGTGGGGCTGTGGGTGGTACCCCTGGTAATGGCGGCTGTTGGAGCGGTGCTGAGGTCGGCGGTGTGTCACGTGGTGGTGGTGGTGGTGGTGGGGTAGAGAGGGTTTTGTATTGGTCCATGAACGTCATGTACCGTTGAAGCGTCTCATTGCACCGTTGTACTTTATCACTGTCGCTTAACCCCGGTCTCTGTAAGATCTGTTGCATCTCTCCATCGAGGGTGTTTATGGTCTTCACCGTAGGTGGGACAGGGTAGGGCGATTGGAGGTTTTGAAGGAATCGTGGTTCGACGAGGACCATTTTTTTCGTGTGGTTCATTGTCGGCCGAAGAGTCCACCCAATACTGGACCCAACACGGAAGCGGCCAACGGTGCTAAGATGGCCCCGAGAAAGCCGCCTTTCTGTAACACCTTTTTCTTTTGTGTTTGAGGGACTCGCTTCTGGACTAGGGTTCGGAGACCTGTCTTATGCTTGGCCAACTTGGTCTTCTGAGCCGGAGTCAGTGGTACGTTGCCTTTTAACAGGTTGTACCCGATCTCGCACAGACAGCGTACAAGGTCAGGGTCCGCACCGCGTACAATGGTTCGGACCAACTCGGGCCGTCTTCAATACACGGAGCGTGGGAGCGTGTTTCCGTACTCGCGCAGACATCATGTACAACTAATGGCAGAACCCACAACTCTGCCCTTTTTATCCACCTCAGAGAACAGAGACAAAGTCAACCATGCTGTGGTATTCATTCTTTTTATTATCCCCATCATCAAACACACACTCCAGCTGGGGGAGCCACTGTGGGTGTGTTTACATTATTTTTGAATGTACACGTGGTGGGTCTCTCCGGGAAAGATGCCGGTCCGTAGTCGAAGGTGGTCGGGGGTGGCTTGCTTGAGGTCGAAGAGCATATACCCGTGCTGAGGGGTTGTGGCATCTTTAAAGGCTTCCAACGCAAACGGTGTTCGGCCGGGATACATCTGTCTCGCCAGGTGCAGCAGTTGAGTGGTATCTCTCGGGTTTTTGAAGACCACCAGGTAGTGGGCATTTAAGCTGATGTTCCTATGTTCTTTGTTTTTACTGAACAGATTCTGCACAATGTAGATGATGCTGAGCCGTCGATGGTGGCTGCCTTTGGTAAAGAGTTGGGTGACCCGCGCATCCGTCTCCGCCATGAGATCATCCAGAACCACCAAGGTGTCGGGTTCCAAATCGGCCAGGTTGGGTAGGCCTTCCACGAACGTGATGTGGGGCATTGCTGCATACGCTGCCTGCCATTCTCCGTAACACCACACGACTCGGGCAATGGGTGGGGTGATCATGCTGTCGGCGTGTTGAAGGAGCTTCCGGACGAAGTGCGTTTTGGCGGAGCCCGTCGGTCCTGCGATGACGCAAGTGAAGGGATGCTGCCACCGAGGGTCCATGGTTCGAGGTGTATCCGTTGTCGTGGTAACCCGCTCTTGTAAATTTCGTACGAGTGAAATGGAGTGGTGGTGGGTACAACGTCGGTCGTCGTTGTCTGTTCACTGCGAGTGATGATGGTGGTGGATACAACGTCGGTCGTCGTTGTCTGTTTACTGTGAGGGATGAAATCCGGTGGGTCTTCAGACGTAGTGGGTGTTCTTGGTGTAGATGTGGAGCTTGGTGTGGAGCTCGACGTGGCTTGTACGCGGGGTGTGGTGGTGACTGGGCTCGATACGGGGTTGACTGGTGCTATCTGTAGACCGGTTTCACTGGTGGCTGGTGTTCTCAGTTGGTTAAGTAACCTGCTGACATAGGCTACGTCGTAAAACACACCTCCGTACAACACACTCAACAGGGTTAGCACTATCACCCCAAAGCCCACTTGCGCTTTGCGCGTTTTGGGAGACGCTGTGTTCAGAGGCAGATGCTGTTTGTCCATAGCACTGTGGTCGGACGTGGAATGAACGATGACGGTAGTGGAGTCTGGCTTTATAGTGGTTTCACCTGGTTGGCAGCGACCCAGGAATTGAAGGAACTGGGCCAGCCTTGCCATTTGACGAAATGAAACAGTTTGCTACGTCGACGTTCCGTTTTCAAAATCTGCTCCACCGTGTAGTAGTCTTGCTGTGTTTTTACGACAGGCTGTAATTCCGTCTCGTAAAACGTCCCTAGCAACGGTTCCCCTTGGAGATCTTCCAGTTCATAGACTCGCTGCTGTCGGGGTAGGCGCCGTTTAATCAGGAAGTGCTCATCGCTCCAGTTGGGCAAGTAACTTTTTCTCAAATTGACCTTTGACTTTACTGATCCGTACAGGGTCCCCGACCTTGAACACCGCCTTCGTCGTTCGCTGCGATTGCCTGGGGTACAAGACACGGCGGACTTGGGCTTCATTGCGTTGGGTCACAGTAATGGGGGCTCTCTCTATACTCCGATGATAGGCTCGATTATAACCACTCACAAGTTTCGGGAGAACAATACCGCCTTGTATTCTTATAGGTGAAATATTTATACATGCGGCCTTTGAATGTCCTGTTGAACCTTTCCACCACAGAAGCCTTGGTCTCGTTGTACGTATGGAAGAAAAACACCTTCGGGGCTTTCAGAAACTGTTGGAACGGTCTGTTGAGGAATTCCGTGCCTTCGTCGGTTTGCAAATACAAAGGTTTGCGCCCGGTCTTGAAGATGTCTTTGAACGCCGCTATGAGATTCGCCCCCGTTTTCGTCCGGATGGGTACCACCCACGCATACTTCGATAGGATATCGATGCACGTCAAGATATACCGATTCCCATCGTTGTGTTTGGCAAAGGCGCTCATATCGACCAAATCCGCTTGCCACTGGTCATCTATTCCTCCCACGATGACCCGGTTCCGTAGAAAATGGCGACGGACAGATCGATGTAAGGTATAGGTGTCTTGTTTTCTTAACCAATCTCGGACTTGGGCACGTTGTATCCCCTGGGGTTTGGCCGCTCGATAGAGAGCCGACAATGCACTATAGGCCGCCGGACTGTCGGGACTGTAGTATAAGTTATCCAACACCTTCTCCCAGCGCTTCATGGTGACAAATGATGATGGACTCTGGCTCTATCGTTTATTTATAACGGGTATATCTTGGGCCGGAGTTTCTTTCTGATTTTCTTCGTTGGCTTCCACAGTGTCCATGGTAAATGACCAGTCCAACTCGTCTGATGACCGCTTGATAAGCACTTGATCCACATCTACCACGGCATCTTCCAATGCAGACCATAGATCAGGGTGAAGGGTAAAATGCACTGTACCTCCATCTAGCCGAGCCAATTGAGCAAAGAAAGGGCCGCGTCGGATGTACACATCGTGACACAAGTGGATGAGGTCGCCGTCCAGTTCACCAGACAACACGCGTTTGAATTTGGTCCAGCCCTCCCGGGACAGACGAATGTGAGCCGGGCACGGTTGTGTAGGGTCCGCATCACAGATGTCTCCCACCTCCTCCATGATATCGACCTTATCCGCATACACGTGCAGGAAAACCTCGGGGGTCAAGCTGAGATACGCCCGTACTGCCTCCGTCATGGTCAGTACGTGAATGGTACCAGATTTGACTGTCTCTCGTATTTATAGGGAGAACCCCGTGAGATCAAAGGATCGGGTGGTCAAAGTCTAGCCGGGTAATCAATGGCATCGTCGTCTGGTTCATGGCTAGACATTTGTTCATTGGGTTCTGCCGCTGCTTCTCTCAGGGCACGAGCCCACTCCAACTCGTCTGATGACCGCTCGTCCGGTATAAACAGCTGGTCCACGATAGGCACCACTTTCTCGAAGGCTGTCCACAGATCGGGGTCTAGGTGAAGCCTCGCGTAGGGTCTTGGTAGCGGCCCAGGCGTGGGAAGAAGGGTCCACGGTGTACGTAGATGGCATTGTCTATGTGGATGAGGTGTCCGTCGAGCTCGCCGCTCAACACCCGTTTAAATTTGGTCCAGCCGTCACGGTGTAGCGTAACCGTATTCGATACGGTCTCAGCGGGCGACCAGCAAACATCTCCACGGTCTTCCACGAGGGTGACTTTATCTTCATAGACGTGTAACCCCACCCGGGGTGTAAGGGGAAGGATGGCTCGTAGGACTGGTGACATGCTTGATCCAATGACGATCGTTGAATGACGCACACTGTGTCTGACCCTCGTCTTTATAGTCAGGTCCCACTGGCAATGCCACAGCGCCAGGGTCAATAGACCATGACTAGGCCAACCAGCCGTCGCTGGTTCCGGCGTGAGCGCTCGTGGTCCATAGCCCGAGCATCAAGGATGGCTGTCATAGTCCAGTAGTGGTGAGTGATGGCACACCTCTCCATCGAGTGCACTCTGTCGAGGACCGCTTCTGTGAACTCGTTCAGGATCTGGCGTCGCCCCTCGTTGTCGTCGCCATCTGAAACATGGACCGAACCACTGCTCGGTAACCCGTGAGCGAATTAACCACGGTCGCATGCTGTAAAATGCGAGTCGCATAGGGACGGGTGTCCGTCATGGCTCTGAAACCGTAGGAATGGAGGTGTAGGATCCAGAGAGACGTGTTTTATAGACCATGTCACACATGCGCGCCTAGACGTAGCTCTACGGGTGTAGTCCGTGATACGTACTATTCTGATGGGTTAGAGAGCAACAACAACAACAAAGATTACAGCGCCGGAGGATCCCCTGGAAAATCTTCTCCACGTCTCATGGTATAGCTCCGGTGAGGCAGGCTCAGGCTTGTGAGGCAGGCTCAGGCTGGTCAGGTCAAGCAGGCCAATGAATGCAGCATTGGCCTAAACATTCCCACTTTTATACACCTACATAGAAGTACCCGGATGTAGGCGCGGACGTAGGCGAAAGCATCCCAGTACCCGGATGTAGGCGTAGACGTGTACCTAGTACCCGTTCATTGGTTCTTTTATCGATCGCTCATTGGCTCTTTTTTCTCGACCGCTGATTGGTCCAAATGGAACTGCCCATCCTTCCCACGTTAATTTACAATCCCCTTTTGGGGTTCAAGCTCTGACTATCGATGCCGCAACATTGTCTCCTCCGAACCTTGCCGAAAGGGAGACCTTGGACCGTTTGACCTGGATGTGACCTTTGACCTTTTGACCCGACATGCATCCGCTGATGACGCGCGCGCGCGCTGCGGCATCAGATCACTCCCGGGCGCGCGTGCGCGCTGCGGCCTGGGCGGGCCGGGCCGGGCCGGGAAACACCCCGGAGGTTGAACATACGAACGTCTAAGGGGAACATTGGAACTCTTCTGGGTTTGGAGGTAGTTTTAGTAAAACCGTCACAACCCACGTGACCTGCGCAGCAGAATGGAAACGACACCCTAGTCTAACTCCCTCACCTAGGCTTCACATGGATACCTCACTCGATCCCATCGGCCCACTAGTGGCCCACCTAGACCCCAGCACGTCTATGTCCATACCCCTTGGTCCACTGCGCATGCGCAGAGTGACCCTATTTCTACCCGCACTCATCCCATCAGATGCTCCATTACATAGGCTTCACATTGATACCTCACACGACCCATTCGAACCGTAAATAGCCCATCTCTAACCCAAACACACACACACACACACACACACACCCCAAAATGCCTGCTTTCTATACTACGGCCAGGCTGCGCATGCGCAGAATGACCCTATTTCCACCCCACATCCACGCCATCAGATGCCCCCTCACATAGGCTTCACATTGATACTTCACACGACCCATTCGAACCGTGAATAGCCAATCTCTAACCCAAACACACCCACACCCCCAAAAATGTCTGCTTTCTATACTACGGCTAGGCTGCGCATGCGCAGAATATTGACAACGTACGAACCATTAGTGTAGTCAAGTGCTCCTGCATGAGAGCTTCACATTGATACCTCACTCGACCCCATCGGACCATTAGTGGCCCACCTAGATCCCAACACGTCCACCCCGTATGGACCTATGCACCCATAGCCATGCAGTATAGGCCTATGGGCCTACCCAGGCCTCGGTGACTTTTTTCAAAAATTTCACCGTTTCGTGCCGGGACACTTTCTATCATGTTTGTCTTGACGAGACTAAGAAAACAAATCCAAACAACCATACCGCAAATGTCTAGAAGTAGGTTTCCCAGTGGGGCAAACATTGGTCCTATACCCCTAGTATGGGACTATATGGGTCTCCCTGATCTTTTTCCAAAAATTTCAACGATTCGCTCCGCGACACTTCCTATCATGTTTGTCTTGACGAGACTAAGAAAACGAGACCCCACAACCTATACCGCAAATGTCGAAAAGTAGGTTTCCCAGGATGGTCCTTTACCCCCCATACCCCATATAGGCATTTTTCCGTAATTTAGGATAAAGTCCGTGTTCCGTATTTTTTCAGGAAAAATTTTACATACACCCACCCTGGAACTAGGGGGAGATAACTCTATTGATAGGCAAGCCCCGTTAAGCCCGGCGACCTATATACCCCCATACCCCATATAGGCATTTTCCCGGATTTTTCGATAAAGTCCGTGTTCCGTTTTTTTTCAGGAAAAATTTTACATGCACCCACCCATGACTGGATCCCCCTTCACATAGGCTTCACATTGATACCTCATACAACTCCATCGGCCCATTAGGGGCTCCCCTAGATCCCAAAACGTCTATTTCCATACCCTTTTCCCACAATTCCCTGTCTGCGCATGCGCAGAATGGTGACAACGCCCGAGCCGCTAGTCCAGTCAGATGCCCCTTCATGAATGCTTCACATTGATACCTCATATGACCCCACTGGACCATTAGTGGCTCCCCTAGCTCCAAAACGTCTATTTTCATACCCTTTGGCCACTGCGCATGCGCAGAATGCCGATATTTCAATCCCACACCCAGCCCATCAGATGCCCCTTCACGAATCCTTCACTTTGATACCTCACTCGACCCAATCGGTCCACTAGGGACCCACCTAGGTCACAAAACGTCTATTTAGGTATTCCCCGTATACATTAACATTGGAAGTCAACCCATGGGACTACTTTCTGTCCGCGGAGGCAGGCCGCATCACCACCAGACCGCATCACCGCGGAAGAACTCGAAGTCAAAGGTTGCCGGAACTATAGCCTAGATAGGTCAGTACATGCCTTCATCACATGATCGTCACGTGATCAAGTTCCGCCCCATTGCGCCCCCTAGTGGATGCAAGAATTACCTCCTCCGGCAAAACAGACCCGAATTTGCCCCCACCCTACTACTTATGTCATAATAAGTTATTCACAAGCAGTCGTCTAGTCGTGACATGACTGAAACAAGGTTGAAAACGACGTTAAACCCTACTACTCACTCAATTACCCTTGTAAGAGTCTATTCGATTTAGCATGGTAGCCTACATTGCTGAAATTGTTTTTGGCACAGACCTATTCAGTGGGAGTGGAGATTTTCTCTCCCAGCAACAGATTGAATCGAAATACAACACTGTGGTTGATTAAAAAAAACGTATATGTGCTGTACGAAAACCATAAAGAGCGAAAACCAAAAACCATAAAGAAAAGAGTGAGGTCAAATTTGTTCAACAAATTCTCTAATCGACATTTTTTAAATGTTATTCAAACGCAAAATTAGATCAACCCCAACTTGTGATAATTGTACAAGTGACGTGATACTCCTACTAATGCTGTGATAATTGTACAAGTGACGTGATACTCCTACTAATGCTGTGATAATTGTACAAGTGACGTGATGCTCCTACTAATGCTGTGATAATTGTACAAGTGACGTGATGCTCCTACTAATGCTGTGATAATTGTACAAGTGACGTGATGCTCCTACTAATGCTGTGATAATTGTACAAGTGACGTGATGCTCCTACTAATGCTGTGATAATTGTACAAGTGACGTGATGCTCCTACTAATGCTGTGATAATTGTACAAGTGACGTGATGCTCCTACTAATGCTGTGATAATTGTACAAGTGACGTGATACTCCTACTAATGCTGTGATAATTGTACAAGTGACGTGATACTCCTACTAATGCTGTGATAATTGTACAAGTGACGTGATACTCCTACTAATGCTGTGATAATTGTACAAGTGACGTGATACTCCTACTAATGCTGTGATAATTGTACAAGTGACGTGATACTCCTACTAATGCTGTGATAATTGTACAAGTGACGTGATACTCCTACTAATGCTGTGATAATTGTACAAGTGACGTGATACTCCTAATAATGCTGTGATAATTGTACAAGTGACGTGATACTCCTACTAATGCTGTGATAATTGTACAAGTGACGTGATACTCCTACTAATGCTGTGATAATTGTACAAGTGACGTGATACTCCTACTAATGCTGTGATAATTGTACAAGTGACGTGATACTCCTAATAATGCTTTATGTGACTGTTCTCTAGTCCAACCATGTTCATCCTGGTATTTTATTCAAAACATGTCCGCCATGGTTCCAAATATTGCTTTCTTGAGAGACAATATTTTGGAGCCATAAAACAAGCTGACAACAAAAGAACCCATCTGTTACACGGCTTTTGTGAAGTCTCCTAAATGGCAACGCACGCAGTCTATAAAAAAACTTGAGTGAACTGTTCAACTCAAGTTTGAGTGAAATGTACCTGTTCAGGTGGTAGGTTGAGTGCATTTAACTCGAGTTGAGGGAAAAGTAACTCAAGTTGAGTAAAAATCTCACTCACGTATTGAGTGGGATCAATTCCCACTCTTACATGAGTGAAATTTCACTCAACTTTTTGTAGAGTGTACAATTTTAATGAAATACCAACACAAGCTTCCAGAAGATATCGCATCTTTTATCACATCTCCCTAGTATAATCCGTGGCGTGTCCTCCTCCACCTCCTCCTCCTCCTCCGCTTTACTCACTGCACAGCGGGTCGCATAGGTGTGGCGCGGGATAGGGTGGGGCGAGAGACCTGGGGTTTTCGCTACCTGAGATTCCATGGGCCAGGCTTGCACCCTACAGCAGAATGGGTCGACAGAGCATGCGCGATGAGTAGTGCGCGATGAGTAGTATAGAAAGGGCACGCGATCTCCCTATCCCTATAAATTAACCCATGGGGGTGAATGAACCCATGCGGGTGAATGAGCCATGGGGGCGAATGAGCACTCGTCAAACTAAACACTAAACTAGGGATATGGACAGAGGTCTGGAAAAGTGGATGGTTCTTACCACTTGACCAGATTGTGGATTTCTATGCATGAAGGGTGGGCCTCGTCATTGTAATTGTGAAGAAGTTTATACATGCTACTCCCGCCCTCATTCTGGGTCACAAATGCGTCAGGAAGTGGTTAATGGTTATTTTGACATACCGGTATATAATCTATATGTATCAAGTCTTCTGTTCAATCTAATTAAAATTATATCCTATCTGCTACCCTGTTGGATATGGCGCCTCTGGGATCTAACCGGCTTGCACTAACGCGAGCGTTGACCAATCCCTAGAACTCTTCAAAGTGCTTTGAAGGGAACATAATGGTAGGGGCTCTTTCGTTGGCCCAGCCGAACCAGGCGCCACGCCGGGAGGGTATCTCGTGATGTTGCCGCTCTCCCGCCAAAGGGCACCATAAAGCGGAGTTGAAATATGGACTTGTCCTTGGCATAAACACTGGGTTAAAGCAGATACCTAACCCTGCCCCCCCCCCCCCCCTCAACCACCACCCCTCACGTCTGCAAGTAAAGTAGTTGAAATGTAAGACGGATGTTGCTGCCCAATCAGGGATTCCATAGTACAGAATAAATTATGTCCTATCATCAGCCGGGTTATAATATATATATTTGTTATTAGATTTCCGTATCTTTTTTTTTTTTCTTACTATCTCCAGAATATATTCATTTTCTGTAAAGAACTGGTTCTTTCAAGCCAATGTAGCCCTTTAAAATCCCTTTAGAATAGAATAGAATAGAACCTTTAATTGTACTTTTTTACCCGTTGATGGGTTAATGTGTAAAGGAGAAAACAAAACAGAATAAATCACAACATGTTCACCGGATTCAATAAGATACGTTGTTCAAGTACTTTCTCTTAATTAGATTGCGATGAATAAAATTAACTACCAGAGAGATGACCACCATGTCCTCGGCAGAGAGAAGCCATACAAATTTTGCCCTATCTGGCATACTGATAAAGTTGTGATATATTTGTAAATAATAGACATCTAGATATTCAATTCAATTCTTTATTGGCACTAACACAATTCACATTGGTTATGGCCGAGAAACCATATCAAACACACAATAGTTCAGTGTACTACAAGAAATAGTAATACAAAGTGAGATATGCTATAACCAGGGCATTTAATCAAAAAGTGGAATTCATCCTCCGTATCAGATCTGCACAATGGACAAAGACGGCGTTCAATGGGAACTCCGGTATACCTGCCCCTTTCGATATTAAGATCATGAGAGCTAGTTCGAAACCTTGCAAATGACCTACGACGGTCTCTATCTTTGATAACATCAATATAAATCTCCCGACTAAAACGAGATTTGAATTCCATATATGTTCTAAGTTTATGACTGCCAGGCAACCGATTACACGATGGTCCATTAACAATTTTTTTTTCCAGTTCTGTTCAAAAGCGGACATATACATCTTTTGTACTTTGCCTGAGGAAGCTGATTGTTTTGCCACACCACCGATACTGTTATAGGGACCGAGAATTTTGGGGATACTATTTAATACATTTGAGTACCAGGATGATGGATTATTCTTGCAGTAGTCCAGAGCCACTTTTAGAAGAGAGTTATCAAGAGCAGTATTTAGATGGCCCAGATAGTTAACTGTTTGACTGGCTATAGATATTATCAGTGGGTATCTCCCCAGTTCACCATAGACTGCATCGGTGGTAGTGCTACCGGTACGGTTAACCCCAAGAACATATTTACAAGCCTTTAAATGTAATTTTTCACAGTGTAGTCTAGTGAGCTTGTGCATATCAGCATTGGGATCCAAATCTATATTGGCAGCCCAGATCTCACAGCCGTACAATATAATAGGCTTAATCATGTGATCAAACAAGTGAAAAAATAATTTCACATCCAAGGTTTGACAGTTTGTGTTTTTGCATAGCTTGAAGAACCCTTTGATAGCCCTGTTGTATAAATCTTCTTGTGCAAGGGTGAAAGAACCAGTTACACTGAATTGTATTCCTAAATATTTATAGCGTTTGACATTATCTATGTGTTTTTTCCCAATGGTGAACTGATCATTATATACCTTACCGCCTTTGTTAAAAACTATCACCTTGGTTTTGTTAACATTTACATTAATACACCAACAATCACAATAATGGTCTAGAATGTCTAAGGCTTGCTGTAAACCTTCCTTAGTTTTAGAGAGTAATACCATTCCATCTGCATATAAAAGGCAAGGTATTGCTATGCCATTTAGGTATGGTGGGGTATCTACATTGCATTTCAGTAAAGATGGGAGGTCATTTATGAACAGTTTAAATAAATTGGGGCTCAGTGTATCCCCCTGTCTAACTCCTACATTGGACACAAATGACTCTGTTAATCCACTGGATGTTTTGACACATATGGTATTCTTACTGTACATATCCTTAATGATATCATAGAATCGACCTCCTATTCCTGCTTGTCGTAGTTTCAAAAGAATCCCTGGATGTACAACACTATCAAAAGCTTTAGACAGATCTACAAAACAACCGAAATCCCTTTAATGTTCCTGATGTGTATCTTCACTCAATAGCGAATATATCTGCTTTATTTATTATATTTTTATATCTATCCAATATCTTCTAGCTTATGTTTAAGAATATCTACAATAAAAAAAACAAAAAACATTCTCGGTCTTTATATTATCGATATAGCCTGATCTAGCCTCTGCGGAATGGAAAGTGCGTATGTGGCGAGCTCTCTTGTGGGGGAGGTGAAATTGTCGCTCAATGAATATGCATGGTATGGCCAAGGAATCAAGGAACACAACACGGCCCGAAGAAGGTACAGACCACTATTAAAATTTACATTGGCGGCAATGTTAAAAACTGTTAATTCATTAATTAAGTCTCGACTTCCATATTTCGGCCAGAAGTATTTTAATTCAAGTGCTACAACCGGACAGACTTCTTGACGGGGGTCGCCCATTGAAATTTTGAGTTATGCGCGCTGCTACAAATGACGTCATAATTTTGGCTTTTTTCTCTGCTTTCAGAAAGCGGTGCACAGGCACCCAAATAGTCCCCCTTAGCAACTCCTGATTAGGCCTTGAGTTAAAATCAAACTCACAGCGGAACCAAACACATACCATACTCCAATCACCTACCACTGGCCTTCAATTATTCCTCGCAACAGAGACTGGAAAAAATATTGAAAACAATTCACTTCTGTGGCAGAGGTTGCCTAAAGGGGAACGGATTGGGACTATTTTTAATAGTGGTCTGGTACCAAGAACACAATCGTGTCAAGATCTGGGGAATTGCTCAAATGCCATGAGAAATAATAACTCAAATCAGTGCAAACAAATCACCGATAATTGTCAAACATGTGGTGATATAACGTTGTTCTTTATTTCAATGTCATCTTTACAAGGTAAGGTATTAGGAAATTGTGAGAACATGAGAATACAGAGTTGATTTCTTGCATATCTGTGGTTAGAAACGTGATAGTTGACATTAGTGATGGGAGCGAACGTTGTTGTTGCAACCTCGCTCGGATAACCCGGGAGACTGTTTTGTTACATCTGGAAGTTCCCTACACGTCGGGCTCTATTTTCGAAGTAGCCCGAAGGATGTTGGATATTGCATAATAAAACATGGCAAGGTACATAATTTGCTACCCTTCTAGTTTGTATACATTCGAGAACTGTCAGATGCTGGGAGTTGACACGTTCAAGCTTGTCACAACAACAACGTCAGCCAGTCAAACCATTGTAAGAGCACATAGACTCCCAGCACATAGATTTACTCCTGTAATTTGACACATCTCATTTATAAGGAGGACTTTTACCCGAAAATCTGATTAATCAAATTTTCCCAGCCCTTGCTAGTCTTCTGGCGATTTCCAATGGTTTAGAGTAAGGCTATGAAAATTCATCACTTGTCAATCTAGACATGAGAAAGATACTGAGATAAGAAAAATGATCAACAAATTACATTAGAGAGTGATTGTTTGCTGGGATAGAATATACCAGTTTGTGTCTGCATATTGACCCAGTGAGCAGGGTGATGTTGAGCACCATATTGTTGGTAACTAAAATAATCCATGTCATGATGATCATGTAGAATATTAGCTTATTTAAAAAATGTACAATAAATCACAAAATGAGATAAATATCTGATCATTGGATAATGAATATATACATAGTGTGAAATGTTTTCAGATCAGAAATAAGAAAGAGCGTCATGTGTAGTTGAGATTGTGAGGACAAGGTAACAGTGTGAAACAGAGCAGGCCTGTCGTTATGGCTGATGAGGACCATATCCCAGTGAGGGACACCAATCCGCGAGGGAAGGGACAGAATGCTGATGCCGGTGAGTACTGAGTTACCCCCCATTGTTAGGCACATGTCTTAAGGACTTATGTCTTTATTAATGAAATACTGGATGTAAAGCGTATTATTGATTCCCTACTTGCTATGTAGCCAGAGACCTCATGAGCTTTGATTACATGTATGTTGTCTTTTGTGGATGATATTGTTTCACCCATGGAGACCCATGGAGGAGAACTGTATAGAGATGGATCCCTCAGAAATAGGCAATAATTGATCATTACAGTACTGTGTACATGTACACTTCGAAATATTTACGTATATATTCTTGTCTTGTGTATGTATAGCCTTGGACCAGAAATTCATTCAGCAGAGACGTATGGTATCCAAATGGGACAGGAATGAACTGGAGGATAAACATTTACGCATGTACGAGGAAAACATTCTGTTAAAGAAACATGCAAGAAAGCAGGAAGACAAGATCAAACGGTGAGTGTTGGTGGAGATTTGACTACTTCGAATTGTTTTCATTTCAAACATTTATTTCAGTGTTTCCTCTGTCTAGAATTTTCTGTTTTGATTAACTATAGTTTGAATATGGTTCATCAAAGTTACTGATTGGTACCGTAGAGAAATGATATGAGAATTGAAAAAAAAAAAAAAAAAAAAAATTGTTCAATAGTTTCAGAAAATAGACATGAAAAATTTTGTTTAGTTTTTACTAAAACATTAGTGATACTTTGAGCTGAAACTGTAGGAGAAATCTGCTACCTGGAATAACCTTTGGCGAGTTTATGATCAAAGAAAATCATTCTAGGAGGCTGAAATTTTGCTACAGTATCAGTAGTTACAGGTACTTAACCATCTGCTCAGATCAGTGAAATTTGTTGAATTCTCTATAAGTTACTCGATGTGAAAAACAAACTAAAACGGCAGTATAAGTTACTCGATGTGAAAAACAAACTAAAACGGCAATAGTTGATAGCTGCCATAATACAAAGTGTCATGATACTTTGAAACCTAATAACATATTTTGGTAGTGATATTTTGATTTGCTGTTTTACAGCATGGCCACCAAGCTTTTACGGCTTGTCAGTGACAAGAAGAAAGCAGATATTGATGGAATATCAGGTTTGTTATCACTACGTACATGTCAGAAATTCTATTTGTAAGCTGTAATTCACCAGCTGAGAATAAAAACTTGAAATAAATGTCACATTTATTACCAAGTATGTGCACACCTTAAGCCAGGATAAAGTCACAATCCATTATAATCTAATTCACATTTGTCTAATTGCTATGCCAAATCCAATAATAATTGTAATTTTCATAGAAATACTAAGTTATTCTTTGGCAATCACAGTCATATGATACTCAGCTTTTATATGCATCTCAGCTTTTTTCTGTTGGAGTACATGATAGTTTGTCCTGTAGCTTCAGATTGTCAAATGCTTTTGTGATATTGTACTGTTTGTTGATATTGTACTGTTTGTTGATATTGTACTGATCATTGATATTGTACTGTTTGTATTTTGTAGTTGGGAAGAAAGGTCGTAATATTGAGCTAGAAGAGCGGATACAGGATTTCCAGACAAAAATCCACGATCTAGAAAAACAAAATGGACAGTTGAAGGAAAAGGTGGGACAAGACTGCTATGTCTGCTATGCATCTATCACTATAAAATACTTATTGTGAACTTACAGTTGATTAGAAGCTGTAGGCAGCATCTCTGAGTACCATTCAGGAACCATAGTAGCTCATTGGTATTATTGTTCAGTACGGTACAACTACATGTACTCATATACTGTGAATAACTGGTCTTTTATGACCAGGACCCTTCATTGCTATACTTGCTCCCAGTTTTGTTCTTGAACAGACTCCAGCAGGTCTAATTAAATACTCATACCTGGGATAGTACCTGTAAATTATTCAAGACTGTGTCTCTGTATTATCCAGTTAATGTTGACCAAGCAGCAGTTGACCACAACAGGGAAGAGACCGACATCATTCCCCTACGCTCAATCAAGAATTAACACAGTGAGTCTGACACACAACCATTTAGATTCTTTCTTACTTTTCAAACAAGATTAGTCTGTACCATAACATTTGCAAATACCATATGCCTAAAATTAAATAAAAAAAACATGTGTAAATTCTGGTCATGGATTTATTTAACTAAATAATTCAGTTTTTCCATCATTGTCCTTTAGTCGAAGTGTAAAATTTGTCTTTTTTATACCTCCAATGTCTGTCCATGCTTTGGTCTCATGCGACTGACCTTACTGTAAATATTACCATGTCTGTGTGGGTAACTCTTCTCTTACTCTGTGATACAGGGTATTGCCAAAACGACACCACAACCTGACCCCAGACTGACCAAGAATATGCGAGTGGTTGGACCACGTGACCATGTAGGGTAAGTTGAACAGTGACTCTGTCTATGACATACAGGATTTGGAAAGATGACAAAGTAAATACTTGTACTCTGATTACCAAGTTGTTCTCTTTAATCATTATGATTCAGATTGTGTTGTTTCTTAACAACCACTGTCTTACACCAGCCCAGACCTTCACTGGTGTGTGTTTGTGGAAGCAGTTTTGCTGTCAGAAATGTTAATTTGTTTTTGTTCCAGGTTTAGGACTCAGAGTCCCCCTCGTTATGGCCAGAATATGTATGAAGTATCCAGGGCAGAAACTAAAACCTTGTAAGTACATCTACATGTGTATGTAATGAATGAACTTTACCCTCGGTAGCCAGTTAAGCCCTAAGCTAATCTTCCACTCCGCCAAGCACATTCATACACAGATATATATCTCACAATCATACATCTGTTTTTTTGGTGTTGGGGGGAAGCCGGAGTACCTGAAGGGATACATAAGCACTGCCGTGCGGAACTAAACACAGGTTGCATTGGTGAGAGTCAGAGATGTTAAGCACTAGACTAACAATGCCCCCTATGTGAACCCATATTTTATTCATTGAATTGCTTCAATAGTGGGGGGGGTTTGGATGTGCACCACAATCTATACATTGAATTGCTTTAATAGTGGGGGGGTTTCGATGTGCACCAGAATCTATACATTGAATTGCTTCAATAGTGGGGGGGTTTCGATGTGCACCAGAATCTATACATTGAATTGCTTCAATAGTGGGGGGGTTTCGATGTGCACCAGAATCTATACATTGAATTGCTTCAATAGTGGGTTTCGATGTGCACCAGAATCTATACATTGAATTGCTTCAATAGTGGGGGGGTTTCGATGTGCACCAGAATCTATACATTGAATTGCTTCAATAGTGGGTTTCGATGTGCACCAGAATCTATACATTGAATTGCTTCAATAGTGGGTTTCGATGTGCACCAGAATGTATACATTGAATTGCTTCAATAGTGGGGGGGTTTCGATGTGCACCAGAATCTATACATTGAATTGCTTCAATAGTGGGTTTCGATGTGCACCAGAATCTATACATTGAATTGCTTCAATAGTGGGTTTCTATGTGCACCAGAATCTATACATTGAATTGCTTCAATAGTGGGGGGGTTTCTATGTGCACCAGAATCTATACATTGAATTGCTTCAATAGTGGGGGGGTTTCTATGTGCACCAGAATCTATACATTGAATTGCTTCAATAGTGGGGGGGTTTCTATGTGCACCAGAATCTATACATTGAATTGCTTCAATAGTGGGGGGGTTTCTATGTGCACCAGAATCTATACATTGAATTGCTTCAATAGTGGGGGGGTTTCTATGTGCACCACAATCTATACATTGAATTGCTTCAATAGTGGGGGGGTTTGGATGTGCACCAGAATCTATACATTGAATTGCTTCAATAGTGGGGGTTTCGATGTGCACGCCTTCTTTTCCATTAGTTCTTCTTGTCACATATTTACAGCATAATATTGTTCATTCTTACCAAGGCTAACCATCATCTCTTCTATAAACTTGTGTTAACTTGTCACATATTTACAGCATAATATTGTTCATTCTTACCAAGGCTAACCATCATCTCTTTTATAAACTTGTGTTAACTGTACTGAATGTTATCTACATATATATGTTTATGTCATGTATGTAGTATTCTGTGATTAGGGGATCAGAGGACTCCATATTCCTTCTATGGTCAATGGCAAATGGAACAATCTAACATAATTTCTACTGTAGATAGCAGCTCAAGCTATCCATTCTAGTTTTCAGGCCATCCCTGCAATTCGCCATTTGTTTGTATGAAGAGTTCATATACCATTGAATATTTAAACATTTGATCTTGTTCCATTTGTAGAGAAGAGTATGTGAGACAGCTAGAAGAACAGATGGGTGTCTATGAGATAGAGATTGAGCGGTTAAGAGAAGAGGTTTGTACTCTTAGATTGTTCCCAGAATATGGAAATGTCTCTAATCACTTCAAAACACACTTTAGAGTCTAATTTTCTCAAATACTCAGCTCTGGTTATTTATAACTGTTCACAATTGGGTGTTGACAGAAACTGTCCACCTGTTCTGAGTGTATTATCTACTTTGTGGAAAGTTGGTCTAAAAGTGAAGAAGACTGGCCTTGATCAATATTCCAAGATAAAAATAGAGTACATTTAGAGCTAGGAATTTAGTCGTGCTCTCCCACAACTTCCGCACAATTTTTTCCCCATCAATTAAGGCCTTGGCAAAAGCTCACCTGGCCTAACTTCCAATGTATTTCTTATATGAGAGAACTACAGTCAACTCTACCAGATAACATTTTGGCTAACCTAGATATCAAAGTTCTAAAAGTACATCTTATACAATGCATGATTGCTGAGTGAGACAATAACTGACAGCTAAGGGGTAGTGGAGCACATATGGCTATTTTCTAACAGCGCAGTTAGTGATATCCTCAATGCTTTTTTAACAGAGTAGTTAATGATATCCTCAATACTTTGTTAACAGAGCAGTTAGTGATATGCTCAATACATTGTTACCAGCACAGCTAGTGATATCCTCAAAACTTCGTTAACAGAGTAGTTAGTGATATCCTCAATACGTTGTTACCAGAACATTTAGTGATATTTTTAATACTTCGTTTACAAAGCAATTAGTGATATCCTCAATACAATGTTACCAGAACATTTAGTGATATCTTCAATACTTCATTTACAAAGCAGTTAGTGATATCCCCAATACGTTGTTACCAGAACATTTAGTGATTCTTCAATACTTCGTTTACAAAGCAGTTAGTGATATCCTCAATACGTTGTTACCAGAACATTTAGTGATTCTTCAATACTTCGTTTACAAAGCAGTTAGTGATATCCTCAATACGTTGTTACCAGAACATTTAGTGATTCTTCAATACATCGTTTACTATTAGTGATATCCTCAATACGTTGTTATCAGAACATTTAGTGATTCTTCAATACTTCGTTTACAAAGCAGTTGATATCCTCAATACTTTGTCTCAGTAATACATGAATATGTTAGAACTATGTTGGTACAGAGTGAGGAGCTGTTGTCTCTGACGATGTAATCTCTGTTATAGAACCGGCTTAGAGAGGAAGAATTTCAGGAAGATGTGCTGAAAATTCGGCAACAGTTGACAGCTGATCAAAGGTAGTATTCTGTCTTCGTAGAATATCTTTTGTAATATAACCTAATGAGGCCAGCCATACTGTTCTTTGTCTTATAATGTGAAATGGTGTGCGATTTGTGAACACAGATGTTAAATATTGGAGTGGACTCATTGATAACACACATGTACAATATTGCAGTGGAGTCTGTGATAATACACATTTTAAATATCGGACATATGTTGAAGGGGACTCATTGATAACATGTGTTAAATATTGGAGTGGACTCATTGATAACACACATGTACAATATTGCAGTGGACTCATTGATAACACACATGTACAATATTGGAGTGGACTCATTGATAACACACATGTACAATATTGCAGTGGACTCATTGATAACACACATGTACAATATTGCAGTGGACTCATTGATAACACACATATTAATAATGGAATGGATTTGTTGTCATGCACATTTATGCTATCATGTTAATTGTTTATTCCAGAACAAGTGTACAAGAGAATATTGACATGATCAGAGTTCAGCGAGAAGTGAAAGAGAAATCCACCAAACTAATCGCGTTACAGGACAAATACACGGCAATGGAGAATGTGAGTAATTATACATGTACAACACTGATACAATCATCCCAATATAGAGACCTCTTTAATAACCTGAAACTGATGATTTTATAAATATAGATTCTCAATCACAACAAAATTCAGCTTTCAACATCAGTTTGGTTTTGTATAATTGTATCTTGTTTGCGGACTCCTTCAATCTGCTGTTTGATAAATTCACTTCTTGTGTATAATAGAATGTCATAGTGAGTCATACATCCCCATCATACTGGACCTTGGTACCAGAACTACATGACTAAGTTGACTCTCAGACAGTCAGAGTGGTTTTGACTGAATGCTCCACCGATGATGCTCAAAGTTTCGTTTGGAGTTATCTCCCCTATGTGCCTGTGTTTATTTGATCAGAACCTGCGCACAGTGAAACGGAGCCATGACACGATCATTATGGAAATGGAACATCTGAACGTTCAACTGATGGAGGAACAGAATAAAGTACTCACTTTACAGAATCATGTTAAATCTTCATCAACCACTGACCGTAATATCATTGAGGTAAGGATTATAGCTATCATCTTTATGTATGTGAGTACTCATTCACCCCATGGCTCATTCACCCGGCCCCATGGGTTAGTTTATAGGGATAGGGAGATGGCATGCCCTTTCTATGCTACTCATCGCGCACTACTCATCACGCATGCGCAGTCGACCCATTCTGCGGTAGGGTGTAAGCCTGTCCCATGGAATCTCAGGTAGTGAAAACCCCAGGTCTCTCGCCCCACCCTATCCCGAGTCACACCAATGCGACCCACTGTACAGTGAGTAAAGCGGAGTTAGAGGAAGAGGAGTAGGAGGAGGAGTCGCACACGCCACGGATTATACTAGGTAGATAGATTGTAGTTTGGTCAAATCCTTCTCTTCTAGAACATCTTCATAACAATTTTGCTGTTGTTGATATTTTCTCTGCAATTGAACCGTGTTTTCTCCATAATGAAGATCAAGCAATGACAAGCTTTGTGTGTATATCAGTTATTATCTGGTCATGAGAAGAGTACCTCTGAGGGAACTATCTCACTCAGACTGGCAACCAAAGGATATTATAGAAAGATCATTCCTGAGGAATAGTTATTGAGGGAACTATCTCACTCAGACTGGCAACCAAAGGATATTATAGAAAGATCATTCCTGAGGAATAGTTATTGAGGGAACTATCTCACTCAGACTGGCAACCAAAGGATATAATAGAAAGATCATTCCTGAGGAATAGTTATTGAGGGAACTATCTCACTCAGACTGGCAACCAAAGGATATAATAGAAAGATCATTCCTGAGGAATAGTTATTGAGGGAACTATCTCACTCAGACTGGCAATCAAAGGATATTATAGAAAGATCAAAGGGAGATAATTCCTGAGGAATAGTTATGCATACCCTATTTCTTCTAATTTTTCGAACAGCAATTTTAGACTTAGAAGCAGAAAAAATCCATTTTTATGTCAACTGATGCTAAATACTGTGGCATGAATATGTTATTTATCCCAAAAACTGGAAAGACAGCTATTAAAATTCGTTGAATGTTAGCAGAATTTCTCTCTGCAGATGCTTGAAGTTAACTTTTGCCATCTGAATAATTAGAAGAAGTAGGGTACCATATATTGGTGAATAAAGCATGAGAGAATCTACTTTACAATGTCTTAGTATTGTTCTTCATTTTGTCCATATTTCAGCTTCAAGAGCAAGTGTTGGATGTACAAAGAGAGAACCAGATCTTAAAGGAAGCAAATGAAAAACTTGTTAGCAGGTACATGAACTTCATGTTTATACTCCCAGGCATATACTCCATGTTTATGAGGATATATTGAGATAATCACGAGACAAGATATCTCTTCTTCCTCCAGAAGTTACCTTCTTATCCTGTGTATTATTTCAGTTATGTTATATCAATTTGGTAATTACAGTGCAGTTATTTTCCCTGAGTTGTTCAGAAGAGTTTGTAGTCTCAAAGTTAAGTGGTAATGTAGGCCTATGATCGATTTGTCACCAGTGTTACTGATACTTGATTAATTTATCATGTTAATGATGATAATGTATGATCCATCTGACATAACAGTGCATTTGACCTGGAGCGTGAACGAGACTGGAGACAAAGAGAGAATACTCTGAAGGTCCAGATAGCTCAGTTAGAAGCCACGCTGAAGTCTGACCTCGGTGAGAAAGGCTCTATCCTGGATAAACTCACTGATGAGAGAGGTAATTCCTGACTTGTTATAAAACATTAGTAATTAAGGGGAGAATACTCTTAAAGGTGAACTGCAAAGGTTTTCATATTTCCCTATTTATATTCTTCGCGGGCTAGTTAATGATGGACATATCAGCCCAAATACTCTGTTTGGTTTTATTTGAAGTATTTTGTCTCCTGGTAGCTTTTGAAAAGTGATTTAAAGTTGGCATCTCAAGCCCGGCCGATTTCAGAAATGAAATCCGCATCGCTTATCTGCCCTTGTTTGACGTTCGATTGTGACGTCACATCAGACCATCTTGCCAGGCGTCAATACTTGTAACGTTCAGTCTCCGGGCGGCTGGTCTGACGTGACGTCACAAGCAAGGAAAGATAAGCGATGACGTTTTGCAAATCTGAATTCAGCTGTGCTAGGGGTACCGACTTTTAAAAAGATTCTAGCAGACAAGATAATTCAAATTAAACCAAGTGAAGTAGATAGACCGGTATTTCTATCATTATTCAACCTATATAAAATGTGAAAAGGGGAATCTAAAAACCTTTGCATTTCACCTTTAAGGTCCAGATAGCTCAGTTCGAGGCCACCCTGAAGTCTGATTTCGGTTGAGAAAGTCTCTATCCTGACATGCCTGAATAAGCTCACTTTTGAGAGAGATAAATCCTGACTTTGTTATAAAACATTAGTAATTAAGGAGAGAATACTCTAAAGATCTAGACGGCTCAGTAGTTAAGAGGCCACCGTGAAGTCTGACCTTGGTGAGAAAGGCTTTATCCTGGATAAGCTCACGGATGAGAGAGGTAAAACTTTCTTTGTTATAAAACATTAGTAATTAAGGGGAGAATATTTTGAAGGTCCAGATAGCTCAGTTAGAGGCCACCCTGAAGTCTGAACTTGGTGAGAAAGGCTCTATCCTGGATAAGCCCTCTTTGTTATAAAACGTTAGTAGTTAAGGGGAGAATACTCTAAAGGTCCATATAGCTGAGTTAGAGGCCACCCTGAAGTCTGACCTTGGTGAGATAGGCTCTATCCTGAATAAGCGAACAGATGAGAGAGGTAAATATTTCTTTGTTATAAAACATTAGTAGTTAAGGGGAGAATACTCTAAAGGTCCAGATAGCTCAGAGGCCACCCTGATGTTGGACCTGGGCGAGAAAGGCTCCATCTCAGATAAGCTCACTGATGAGAGAGGTAAATCCTGACTTTGTTATAAAACATTAGTAATTAAGGGGAGAATACACTAAAGATCCAGATAGCTCGGTTAGAGGCCACCCCGAAGTCTGACCTTCGTGAGAAAGGCATTATCCTGGATAAGCTCACTGAGGAGAGTTAAAACTTTCTTCGTTATAAGACATTAGTAGTTAAGGGGAGAATACCCTAAAGGTCCAGATAGCTCAGTTAGAGGCCACTCTGAAGTCTGACCTTGGAGAAACTTACTCAGGAGAGAGGTAAATCCTGACTTTGTTATTAAACATTGGTTACTAAGGGGAGAATACTCTTGACTGTTCAGATAGCTCAGTTAGAGGCTGGGTGAGAAGATGTTTTTCTTTGTATGAAAACATCGAAAATACCTCATGGTCAGAGATCTTCCAAGACATGTAACCTTACAATAATTTGATATTTGCTGCATTGTTGATAAGTTTCATAGTCACCCTCGCCCGCGTACAGCTGAACATTTCAATTCATACAATACCATTACTGTATATAATTTATATGTTCAGATTTAAGCCCTCGGGCGCGAGAACATCAACAATGAATCGTGTACTTCTTTGTTTCAGCTGACCACGAGAAATTAGAATTAGAACACAGAGAAATGAAAATCCAGTACTTCCAATTAAAGGAGCAGTTTGATGATTTAACAGAGAAAATGAGATTCTTCACCAAGGTGAGTGAAGATGATCCATGATCTAATCTGTCATCCTGTATATAACACAGGGGAGTGATGTACAGTCTCCATCCCTGTTCTCTGTTGACCTACCTCATTTTCTGTACTGTACTCATTACTGTACCATACCTCATAACCCCATATATTTTGAAAGTTTACATCATAGCACACATATGTTGCAGTCACTCCTATGTGAGATGTGTCCATCCTCCCATGGAGTGCCTCACACTCTATCTCCTAAACTGATAATCACCCCACCCAACGGCTTCATATATTGTGAAAACTTGAAATGTAAGACTTATTATGATAAGTGCAGGATTATTCAAAAGCCATCCTTCAGAGAAATCCGTCTAAAGTGTTGCCACCTCAAGAGTCGGTGCATTCACATTTTTTGAAGATAGGTGTTGACCTCTGTAGAAGTTTCATATTACTTTTTACAGGAGAGTGCGGTAGATTTTACAGAGGTTGAAGAGGCGTTAGTTCTTGTGAAACAAAAGAAGCAGAGAGATCTAGATCAGCCAGAGTTCCTACAGAAGGTGGACGAGGAGATGGATAAAGGTAAATTATGATAACACCTGCTTCTGTCTACTCATTCACTCTCTCTGGTCTTCATTATTAACAAAACAACTCTCATACTGATTATTTGTTACCTAATCATGTGTTTGTGGAAATATTCTATTCATGTTTACATAGATTTCATTATTATCTAGCTGGAAACTTTGAGATAAACATAACACCTACAAAGAACAGAGCAGTCTAATTTTCCTCCAATTGAATCCATTTCTCCAGCCACTGCAATTTAATGTTAGGGACTGTAAAAGTTTCAGAAAAAGTACAGCCCCAAGGAATAATACAATAATTATGATCACCGATCTGGCTCTTTTTCTCTTAGGTTAAATTTATTTTATATTATTAGCTGTAACAAATCCACAGAAGGGTCAGGATCATGTAGATAGAATTAGTTCAATTTCCTATTATGAAATTAGCACTTTTGATTGGTTAACTTGACATGACGTGCAATATGATAGTATATGATTGGTCAATGCCATTTGATTGGCTTGATATTAATGGGCGATGGATTTTGTGTCTGTTAGTGTTGGTTGATTGTCTTGTAGATCATCACAAGCGTCTGTTGTTGGTGGAGGCGGATCACGCAGAGACGGTCCATGAGCTGGAGAAAACCAGAAGATTATTGGTGACCCAGCATAAGATAAACAAGGATTATCAACAAGAGGTGAGTGGTGATCATGGTGATGATGTTATCATGGTGATGATGTTATCATGGTGACGATGTTATCATGGTGACGATGTTATCACATCTTACCAATCATATCACAATGACGTCGCCATCTCACCAATCATATCACAGTGACCTAGCTGTCTCACCAATCATATCACAGTGACCTAGCTGTCTCACCAATCATATCACAGTGACCTAGATGTCTTACCAATCATATCACAATGACGTAGCCGTCTCACCAATCATATCACAATGATGTCACCGTCTCACCAATCATATCACAGTGACCTAGCGCTCTCATCAATCATATCACAATGATGTCGCCGTCTCACCAATCATATCACAATGATGTCACCGTCTCACCAATCATATCACAGTGACCTAGCGCTCTCATCAATCATATCACAATGACGTCACCGTCTCACCAATCATATCACAATGATGTCACCGTCTCACCAATCATATCACAGTGACCTAGCGCTCTCATCAATCATATCACAATGACGTCGCCGTCTCACCAATCATATCACAGTGACCTAGCGCTCTCACCAATCATATCACAATGATGTCACCGTCTCACCAATCATATCACAATGACCTAGCTGTCTCACCAATCATATCACAGTGACCTAGATGTCTTACCAATCATATCACAGTGACCTAGCGCTCTCATCAATCATATCACAATGACGTCGCCGTCTCACCAATCATATCACAATGATGTCACCGTCTTACCAATCATATCACAGTGACCTAGCGCTCTCATCAATCATATCACAAGGACGTCACCATCTCACCAATCATATCACAGTGACCTAGCGCTCTCATCAATCATATCACAATGACGTCGCCATCTCACCAATCATATCACAATGACTTAGCCATCTCACCAATCATATCACATTGACCTAGCTGTCTCACCAATCATATCACAATGATGTCGCTGTCTCACCAATCATATCACAATGACGTCACCGTCTCACCAATCATATCACAGTGACCTAGCGCTCTCATCAATCATATCACAATGACGTTGCCATCTCACCAATCATATCACAGTGACCTAGCTGTATCACCAATCATATCACAATGACCTAGCTGTATCCCCAATCATATTACAATGATGTCGGCATCTTACCAATCATATCACAGTGACCCAGCTATCTCAACAATCATATCACAGTGACCTAGCTGTCTCACAATCATATCACAGTGAACTAGCTGTTTCACCAATCAAATCACAATGACGTCACTGTCTCACCAATCATATCACAGTGACCTAGCTGTCTCACCAGTCATGTCAGTGACCTAGCTGTCTCACCAATTATATCACAATGACGTCGCCGTCTCACCAATCATATCACAGTGAGCTAGCTGTCTCACCAATCATATCACAATGACTTAGCCATCTTACCAATCATATCACAATGACTTAGCCATCTTACCAATCATATCACAATGACCTAGCTGTCTCACCAATCACAATGACCTAGCTGTCTCACCAATCATATCACAATGACGTCGCCATCTCACCAATCATATCACAATGACTTAGCCATCTCACCAATCATATCACAGTGATCTAGCTGTCTCACCAATCATATCACAATGACGTCACCATCTCACCAATCATATCACAGTGACCTAGCTGTTTCACCAATCATATCACAATGATGTCACCGTCTCACCAATCATATCACAGTGACCTAGCTGTCTCACCAATCATATCACAATGACGTCACCATCTCACCAATCATATCACAGTGACCTAGCTGTCTCACCAATCATATCACAATGACGTCGCCATCTCACCAATCATATCACAGTGACCTAGCTATCTCGCCAATCATATCACAATGACTTAGCCATCTTACCAATCATATCACAATGACCTAGCTGTCTCACCAATCATATAACAGTGACCTAGCTGTTTCACCAATCATATCACAATGACCTAGCTGTCTCACCAATCATATCACAATGACCTAGCTGTTTCACCAATCATATCACAATGACTTAGCCATCTTACCAATGTTATCACAATGACTTAGCTGTCTCACCAATTATATCACAATGACTTAGCGCTCTCATCAATCATATCACAATGACGTCGCCATCTCACCAATCATATCACAGTGACCTAGCTGTCTCACCAATCATATCATAATGATGTCGCTGTCTCACCAATCATATCACAATGACGTCACCGTCTCACCAATCATATCACAGTGACCTAGCGCTCTCATCAATCATATCACAATGACGTCGCCATCTCACCAATCATATCACAGTGACCTAGCTGTATCACCAATCATATCACAATGACCTAGCTGTATCACCAATCATATTACAATGATGTCGGCATCTTACCAATCATATCACAGTGACCCAGCTATCTCAACAATCATATCACAGTGACCTAGCTGTCTCACAATTATATCACAGTGAACTAGCTGTTTCACCAATCAAATCACAATGACGTCACTGTCTCACCAATCATATCACAGTGACCTAGCTGTCTCACCAGTCATGTCAGTGACCTAGCTGTCTCACCAATTATATCACAATGACGTCGCCGTCTCACCAATCATCACAGTGAGCTAGCTGTCTCACCAATCATATCACAATGACTTAGCCATCTTACCAATCATATCACAATGACCTAGCTGTCTCACCAATCATATCACAATGACTTAGCCATCTTACCAATCATATCACAATGACCTAGCTGTCTCACCAATCACAATGACCTAGCTGTCTCACCAATCATATCACAATGACGTCACCATCTCACCAATCCTATCACAATGACTTAGCCATCTCACCAATCATATCACATTGACCTAGCTGTCTCACCAATCATATCACAATGATGTCGCTGTCTCGCCAATCATATCACAATGACGTCACCGTCTCACCAATCATATCACAGTGACCTAGCGCTCTCATCAATCATATCACAATGACGTCGCCATCTCACCAATCATATCACAGTGACCTAGCTGTATCACCAATCATATCACAATGACCTAGCTGTATCACCAATCATATTACAATGATGTCGGCATCTTGCCAATCATATCACAGTGACCCAGCTATCTCAACAATCATATCACAGTGACCTAGCTGTCTCACAATCATATCACAGTGAACTAGCTGTTTCACCAATCAAATCACAATGACGTCACTGTCTCACCAATCATATCACAGTGACCTAGCTGTCTCACCAGTCATGTCAGTGACCTAGCTGTCTCACCAATTATATCACAATGACGTCGCCGTCTCACCAATCATATCACAGTGAGCTAGCTGTCTCACCAATCATATCACAATGACTTAGCCATCTTACCAATCATATCACAATGACCTAGCTGTCTCACCAATCATATCACAATGACTTAGCCATCTTACCAATCATATCACAATGACCTAGCTGTCTCACCAATCACAATGACCTAGCTGTCTCACCAATCATATCACAATGACGTCGCCATCTCACCAATCATATCACAACGACTTAGCCATCTCACCAATCATATCACATTGACCTAGCTGTCTCACCAATCATATCACAATGACGTCACCATCTCACCAATCATATCACAGTGACCTAGCTGTTTCACCAATCATATCACAATGATGTCACCGTCTCACCAATCATATCACAGTGACCTAGCTGTCTCACCAGTCATATCACAGTGACCTAGCTGTCTCACCAATCATATCACAATGACGTCGCCATCTCACCAATCATATCACAGTGACCTAGCTGTCTCACCAATCATATCACAATGACTTAGCCATCTTACCAATCATATCACAATGACTTAGCTGTCTCACCAATCATATCACAATGACCTAGCTGTCTCACCAATCATATCACAGTGACCTAGCTGTTTCACCAATCATATCACAATGACCTAGCTGTCTCACCAATCATATCACAATGACTTAGCTGTCTCACCAATCATATCACAATGACTTAGCTGTCTCACCAATCATATCACAATGACCTATCTGTCTCACCAATCATATCACAATGACCTAGCTGTCTCACCAATCATATCACAATGACTTAGCTGTCTCACCAATCATATCACAATGACCTAGCTGTCTCACCAATCATATCACAATGACCTAGCTGTTTCACCAATCATATCACAATGACCTAGCTGTCTCACCAATCATATCACAATGACTTAGCCATCTTACCAATGTTATCACAATGACTTAGCTGTCTCACCAATCATATCACAATGACCTAGCTGTCTCACCAATCATATCACAATGACCTAGCTGTTTCACCAATCATATCACAATGACCTAGCTGTATCACCAATCATATCATAATGACCTAGCTGTCTCACCAATCATATCACAATGACCTAGCTGTCTCACCAATCATATCACAATGACCTAGCTGTTTCACCAATCATATCACAATGACTTAGCTGTCTCACCAATCATATCACAATGACCTAGCTGTCTCACCAATCACAATGACCTAGCTGTTTCACCAATCATATCACAATGACCTAGCTGTATCACCAATCATATCACAATGACCTAGCTGTCTCACCAATCATATCACAATGACCTAGCTGTCTCACCAATCATATCACAATGACCTAGCTGTCTCACCAATCATACCACAATGACCTAGCTGTCTCACCAATCATATCACAATGACCTAGCTGTTTCACCAATCATATCACAATGACCTAGCTGTTTCACCAATCATATCACAATGACTTAGCCATCTTACCAATGTTATCACAATGACTTAGCTGTCTCACCAATCATATCACAATGACCTAGCTGTCTCACCAATCATATCACAATGACCTAGCTGTTTCACCAATCATATCACAATGACTTAGCCATCTGACCAATGGTATCACAATGACTTAGCTGTCTCACCAATCATATCACAATGACTTAGCTGTCTCACCAATCATATCACAATGACCTAGCTGTCTCACCAATCATATCACAGTGACCTAGCTGTTTCACCAATCATACCACAATGACCTAGCTGTCTCACCAATCATATCACAATGACTTAGCCATCTTACCAATCATATCACAGCACAGTGACCTAGCTGTTTCACCAATCATATCACAATGACTTAGCTGTCTCACCAATCATGTCATTATGACCTAGCCACTTTACCAATCATATCACAATGACCTAGCTGTTTTACCAATCATATCATAATGACCCAGCCATCACGATCAGAACTGTGAGCACTCTCGTGTTCTGGCACATGTAGGCACCATCGTGATATGACTGATACGAGGTTGAAAATACCATTAAACCCTACTACTCACTCACGTCATCTCAACAATCATATCACAGTGACCTAGCCATCTTACCAATCATGTCAGTGACCTAGCTGTCTTAACAATCATATCACAGTGACCTAGCTGTCTCACCAATCATATCACAATGACCTAGCGAGAGTGGAAGAAATGTTAATACACTTGTCTGGGTTATAACCTGTGAACAATAATTCAGGAGTACAGTATCTCTTAGATTAATTCCAGATCTCTTGATGTATTTATACAGGTACAAGCGTGCACCAGGAAAATGGAGGAGACAAAGAAAGAATACAACATGAAGATGGATGAATACGCCAGACTGTTAGACATTCGGGCAGCAAGGATTAAGGTCAGATAGCACATGAGGAAGATTAAGGTCAGATAGCACATGAGGAGGATTAAGGTCAGATAGCACGAGGAAGATTAAGGTCAGATAGCACATGAGGAGGATTAAGATCAGATAGCACATGAGGAGGATTAAGGTCAGATAGCATATGAGGAAGATTAAGGTCAGATAGCACATGAGGAGGATTAAGGTCAGATAGCACATGAGGAGAATTAAGGTCAGATAGCACATGAGGAGGATTAAGGTCAGATAGCACATGAGGAGGATTAAGATCAGATAGCACATGAGGAGGATTAAGGTCAGATAGCACATGAGGAGGATTACGATCAGATAGCACATGAGGAGGATTAAGATCAGATAGCACATGAGGAGGATTAAGATCAGATAGCACATGAGGAGGATTAAGGTCAGATAGCACATGAGGATTAAGGTCAGATAGCACATGAGGAGGATTAAGGTCAGATAGCACATGAGGAGGATTAAGGTCAGATAGCACATGAGGAGGATTAAGGTCAGATAGCACATGAGGAGGATTAAGATCAGATAGCACGAGGAGGATTAAGATCAGATAGCACATGAGGAGAATTAAGGTCAGATAGCACATGCGGAGGATTAAGGTCAGATAGCACATGAGAAGGATTAAGGTCAGATAGCACATGAGGAGGATTAAGGTCAGATAGCACATGAGGATTAAGGTCAGATAGCACATGAGGAAATTCATGAAATAACTCCAGTTTTAAATTATAGTACTTGATTACTTGCTGCTGTCATTGAAATTTGTGTAGTTTCATACAAACCTTCCTGCATGCTGTCTGGATTTAAGTACAGTGTTTATAAATCTATATTGTCATCATGGTCATTAGGATGATATTAATGAGCTATATTAATCCTTTCACAAAGTCTCCTATATACAATCTACCCCTCTGTCTTCAACAGAAACTGGAGTCTCAGATGAGGGATGTAGCCTATGGAACAAAGCAGTACAAACTTACAGCTCCAACTGAAGAGGTGAGGAGTTACCTTCCTTAGGTTACCTCCCTTATTGTGTAGAATTCTGGACATACAATACAACCATCGATCAAACTTGCATCAGATGAGGAATGATTTGTGAGAGAGAGAAAGAAAGTATGTAAAACCTATGGGCCATCATAGCTCAGTCGGTACAGCATCGGCATGTCTACCCGAGATCCAATTTATTCTTTCTCTCTCAAAATCATTTCATACTCACAATTGCTCAGTGACGGACTTTACTCCATACCAGATAATTGTTTCTTCCATAACATGTTATTGTGGATGATGTTAACTTACCTGATAGGAAAGAACCCCCCAGTACCATTCAGTGTTCAACTGATCAGTTACCAATCAGATATGATCTGTCACCCATTGGATCCTATGAATGTTAATTCTGCTGTCTGACTAACATTGGATCCTATGAATGTTAATTCTGCTGTCTGACTAACATTGGATCCTATGAATGTTAATTCTGCTGTCTGACTAACATTGGATCCTATGAATGTTAATTCTGCTGTCTGACTAACATTGGATCCTATGAATGTTAATTCTGCTGTCTGACTAACATTGGATCCTGTGAATGTTAATTCTGCTGTCTGACTAACATTGGATCCTATGAATGTTAATTCTGCTGTCTGACTAACATGCAGTTCTTACACAGTTACTGCTATGTTACCAACACACTATTCCACACTTGGTTAAATATTGGTAACATTGCAGTAACACATCAGTAACTTGATGGGTTGCTGTTGAGTTAATGAACGGTTTACCAACCCAGTGCTGCTTTCCTATCAGTACCTGTTGGTCTGGGTCTGTCAGCCTTGTTAAGATCATCTCCTTTTATCAATATCAATGTCTGGGTTTGTCAGCCTTGTTAAGATCACCTCCTTTTATCAATGTCTGTGTTTGTCAGCCTTGTTAAGATCATCTCCTTTTATCAATATCAATGTCTGGGTTTGTCAGCCTTGTTAAGATCATCTCCTTTTATCAATATCAATATCTGGGTTGTCAGCCTTGTTAAGATCATCTCCTTTTATCAATATCAATGTCTGGGTCTGTCAGCCTTGTTAAGATCACCTCCTTTTATCAATATCAATGTCTGGGTCTGTCAGCCTTGTTAAGATCATCTCCTTTTATCAATATCAATATCTGGGTCTGTCAGCCTTGTTAAGATCACCTCCTTTTATCAATATCAATGTGTGGGTCTGTCAGCCTTGTTAAGATCATCTCCTTTTATCAATATCAATGTCTGGGTCTGTCAGCCTTGTTAAGATCACCTCCTTTTATCAATATCAATGTCTGGGTCTGTCAGCCTTGTTAAGATCACCTCCTTTTATCAATATCAATGTCTGGGTCTGTCAGCCTTGTTAAGATCACCTCCTTTTATCAATATCAATATCTGGGTCTGTCAGCCTTGTTAAGATCACCTCCTTTTATCAATATCAATGTCTGGGTCTGTCAGCCTTGTTAAGATCACCTCCTTTTATCAATATCAATGTCTGGGTCTGTCAGCCTTGTTAAGATCACCTCCTTTTATCAATATCAATGTCTGGGTCTGTCAGCCTTGTTATGATCACCTCCTTTTATCAATATCAATGTCTGGGTTTGTCAGCCTTGTTAAGATCACCTCCTTTTATCAATATCAATGTCTGGGTCTGTCAGCCTTGTTAAGATCACCTCCTTTTATCAATATCAATATCTGGGTTTGTCAGCCTTGTTAAGATCATCTCCTTTTATCAATATCAATGTCTGGGTCTGTCAGCCTTGTTAAGATCACCTCCTTTTATCAATATCAATGTCTGGGTCTGTCAGCCTTGTTAAGATCACCTCCTTTTATCAATATCAATGTCTGGGTCTGTCAGCCTTGTTAAGATCACCTTTTATCAATATCAATGTCTGGGTCTGTCAGCCTTGTTAAGATCATCTCCTTTTATCAATATCAATGTCTGGGTTTGTCAGCCTTGTTAAGATCACCTCCTTTTATCAATATCAATGTCTGGGTCTGTCAGCCTTGTTAAGATCATCTCCTTTTATCAATATCAATGTCTGGGTCTGTCAGCCTTGTTAAGATCACCTCCTTTTTTTCAATATCAATGTCTGGGTCTGTCAGCCTTGTTAAGATCATCTCCTTTTATCAATATCAATATCTGGGTCTGTCAGCCTTTGATAAGATCATCTCCTTTTATCAATATCAATGTCTGGGTCTGTCAGCCTTGTTAAGATCACCTCCTTTTATCAATATCAATGTCTGTGTCTGTCAGCCTTGTTAAGATCACCTCCTTTTATCAATATCAATGTCTGGGTCTGTCAGCCTTGTTAGATCACCTCCTTTTATCAATATCAATGTCTGGGTTTGTCAGCCTTGTTAAGATCACCTCCTTTTATCAATATCAATGTCTGGGTCTGTCAGCCTTGTTAAGATCACCTCCTTTTATCAATATCAATGTCTGGGTTTGTCAGCCTTGTTAAGATCATCTCCTTTTATCAATATCAATGTCTGGGTCTGTCAGCCTTGTTAAGATCATCTCCTTTTATCAATATCAATGTCTGGGTTTGTCAGCCTTGTTAAGATCATCTCCTTTTATCAATATCAATATCTGGGTTTGTCAGCCTTGTTAAGATCACCTCCTTTTATCAATATCAATGTCTGGGTTTGTCAGCCTTGTTAAGATCACCTCCTTTTATCAATATCAATGTCTGGGTTGGTCAGCCTTGTTAAGATCACCTCCTTTTATCAATATCAATGTCTGGGTCTGTCAGCCTTGTTAAGATCACCTCCTTTTATCAATATCAATGTCTGGGTTTGTCAGCCTTGTTAAGATCACCTCCTTTTATCAATATCAATGTCTGGGTTTGTCAGCCTTGTTAAGATCACCTCCTTTTATCAATATCAATGTCTGGGTCTGTCAGCCTTGTTAAGATCACCTCCTTTTATCAATATCTTGTATCTGGGTCTGTCAGCCTTGTTAAGATCACCTCCTTTTATCAATATCAATGTCTGGGTTTGTCAGCCTTGTTAAGATCACCTCCTTTTATCAATATCTTGTATCTGGGTCTGTCAGCCTTGTTAAGATCACCTCCTTTTATCAATATCAATGTCTGGGTCTGTCAGCCTTGTTAAGATCACCTCCTTTTATCAATATCTTGTATCTGGGTTTCACCACTCAAATGTTATTATCTTGATTACTGTTGAAATTTTGTAATGTTACCATTGCATCGTAATTTTCAGGAAACCGTTGAATTTGATGAGACTCTTCATTTGGAAAGAGGACAAAATCTCTTTGAAATACATATATCTAAGGTAAGAAATGATCGTAATGAGCAATGTATGTAGCTTCTATTTATTGTATTTTTATCAACATGCTGGTGGAACAGCTTCCCAGCCATGTGATAGCAATATCATCCTCTGTTGAAATCAACCGAGACAGAAAATGCAATATTGAGTTTTGCTACTAAAATATCTGGGAATTGAGACAAGGCTATCTTAGTAAAGCCCAAATGCTTTCGTTTCTTAGCCACCATGTTTCTAAGACAAACACATATAGCATACAGTGAGAATAACAATGATGTATGGGTAATGGTAATGAAGAGGTTATACCCACATACAGTGAGAATAAGAGTGATGTATGGGTAATGGTAATGGTAATGGTAATGAAGAGGTTATACCCACATACAGTGAGAATAAGAGTGATGTATGGGTAATGGTAATGGTAATGGTAATGAAGAGGTTATACCCACATACAGTGAGAATAAGAGTGATGTATGGGTAATGGTAATGGTAATGGTAATGAAGAGGTTATACCCACATACAGTGAGAATAAGAGTGATGTATGGGTAATGGTAATGGTAATGGTAATGAAGAGGTTATACCCACATACAGTGAGAATAAGAGTGATGTATGGGTAATGGTAATGGTAATGGTAATGAAGAGGTTATAAGTAGAAGTAAGAAGCTCTATAGGATTATGATATTATGATAAGATTATTCCCCTGTTTACAGATGATCCTGAACACAGATGCCCTCAAACAGTTAGGAGATGAAGAACCGTCGCTGTTTTGTACCTGGGAATTCTTTGAGTTTGAGATACAATCTACGCCTGTCCTCCGTGGGGCCAGGTCAATCTACAGATTGTGTTTGACCAAATAAATATGCTGGTGTATTTTACACCTTGGCATTGTGAATAACGTCATAGGACCTACAAAGTAGGGTTTCATATGATTTAAGTGTGTACCTTGACCTAAGACATGTTTTTGGCAATTTCAAGGTTTATTGGTCACCTAAGTAGGTCAAATTTTCATGAAAAGTAGATCAGCTAAGAACTTGCTGGTAACAGTTCCCTGTTGCATGTTCATGCCAAAAATCAAGTTCTAATGTCAACGGCTTGCAGGAATACGGGAGACGATCGAGAGATGAATTTGGGGCCCTCTATCTAGAAATAAGGGAGATGATCGAGAGATGACTTGGGGGCCATCTATCTAGAAATAACCTGAAATTCTCTCAAAATTTTGAGGTTTATAGGTCGTCTAAGTAGGTCAGCTCAGAACTTGCTGGTAACAGTCCCCTAATGCACATTCATGCCAAAAATCAAGGTTCTAATGTCAACGGTTCTCCTCATTTTGACAATGCAAATGAGAGCCTACTTCGTAGGAATATGGAATTGATGGGTTACCTCCCTTATTGCAGTACTGTAACCATGGTGATCTTGTGAACAAATAATCAGAACATCGTATTACAGGACCTTATATTAAACTCTAATCATGTTCATTTATTCCACTCTATTAAAATTTACCGTCCGAAATGTAGCAAAGATATAGCAGTATGTATATGTGTGTTTGTCTCATTATTTCAGACCAGAGTATGGTTTTACCTCTCAGTACATCGTTAAGGTGGATGATTTCTTTTTACATTACTTACAAAAGGTGAGCTAGAGATGGTGAATCATTTCTCTATGTTTGAAATTCTGCTGATTGTAGGGGTTTTATTCACGCCAGGCATAACTTAGGTATATTTTCTCTTCGTACTACTACGGATATTATCGTATTTGAAATATGCTGTTAATAATTTGTATAAATTTGGAACTGGTGAATAAAATTAATTGAATTGATTGTATCTCGGTCACCAGAAACAGAAAATGAGGAAACTGTCAATGAACTTGGAAACATGAAATCAAAATGACCTTGTCTGGTATCAAACCTAATCTATAAGACCTTTCATGCTGTCCGAGACCTAATGTTGAACATGTATAATATATGTTTATTAAACAATAGGCAGTTCTTATACAGATCTTGCTTTATTAACTTAATTTATATGGCTACCATTCTTACTTGTCTGTTTGTACACATGTCACATAATGCAATTGTTAGAATACAGAATGAGAAATTGGTGCCTATTTTCTTTTTTGTTCTTTTTCGATGGGTATCCAATTGGATATTAGTACAAATTATTATGTAGGAATAATAATAAAAAGCAAGCCATATCTTCTCAGGGCTGTTCCATTTAAAAAGGTATGGGAGGGGCGGAAGGCACTTTGAATTATACCCCACCACCCATAGAAATTTTATTGGCCTTCCCATTGTTGTAACATGGATTGAAGGGAATTTCCTCCCATGACCCATAAAATAATATATTGAGTGCCTTCCTCCCCTCCCATACCTTTTTAAATGGAACAGCCCTCATGAAGAATTCTAACTCAGACTTTATATACAGTGAGCAACTTTCTTTCCACAACAGGAGACCTGTACGTTAGAGGTACATCAGACGTTTGGACAGGACTACCATACTGTGGCTGTGTGTCAGCTCTCATTTAAGGACATCTTTGATAAACCACACGGCCGTATCCATGGAAATGTATCACTCACAGGTAAGGTTCATCAAACATTTGGTCAGGACTATCATACTGTTGCTGTGTGTCCATTAACATTTTGTATTTTTGTAACTCTTACGATCTTTGATAATCTCTGATCATAATGATTCTTATGATTGTAGGTGTAGAAGGCAGTGGATCAGGTGTTGGATCAGGCAGTGGATCAGGTGTTGGATTTGGGACGGTGGAGTACTGGGTCAGACTGAAAGTACCGATGGACCAAGCTCTTAGACTCTACAAGGTAAGCTCTTCATCATTGGTGCCGTCCTGATACACAAACGTCCTTTGGCACTAAATCAGGGAATAAGTGAGATTGAGAATCTTGTCCCCACCCCTTACATGCCCCTGTAATAGACAGATCATGTGATTGGCTGATGAAATAGTTTGAGGAACAATTCACCAAAGTTAAGGAATGTTGTAGCTGTACTAATCACTTTGTTTGCTCTGTTTTCAGGAAAGAACGAAGGCTCTAGGCTACATTACGTCCAATGACAAACAGACAGGTCAGGCATTACAGGCCCTGGATGAGACAGCTGCTCAGCGCCCATCGGGTAACGTCAATGAACTCCATATCAAACTCCTCAAATGCAGTGGTCTAAAGGCCAGGAGAGAAAGTAAGTTCAGATATTTCTTTTCACTTCTCCACCGTCGAGTCATGCATTTCATTACCGGTACTTCCTGTAAAAAAAAAATCCTTGTTTTAGCACTGCTTTGGTTTGTGAAATAATGTGAACTGAATGTTCTTCTATTTCACATTTGAATCCATGTATTAATCATGGAGAGTTGTATTTTATTTTATTTATTTATTTTTTTGCCTCCATGGTTTGTCTTCGACATCAGTCACATTAATCAAGTAATTCCTTAAACATTAAATTCTCATCATTATTTTTAGATGTTCAGCCGTTTCTGTACTGTGTCTATCAATTCTTTGATTAGTCATTCCTTAAACATTCAGAAATGAATTGACATAATAATTCTCTCATCATTATTTTCAGATGTTCAGCCGTCTCCATACTGTGTCTATCAATTCTTTGATTTCAACGATCACGACACTGTCATACTGCACAGCACAAACAACCCTGAGTTTAATGACCACCAGACTTACCCAGTTCCCATGAACTTAGAACTTGACCAGTACCTTAAAAACATGGTAAATTCTCTCTTCATGATTAAAGTGTAAAAACTGTCAATATCTCAGCATCTTAAAGATGGCAATGTGCCAAGAACATTTGTTGTCAAAGAAGTTTCACAGAGTTGAGGAGATATAAATTCTTTATGTTAGATAATTGTACCACTCTGATAGTCTGTTAGATAATTGTACCACTCTGATAGTCTGTTAGATAATTGTACCACTCTGATAGTCTGTTAGATAATTGTACCACTCTGATAGTCTGTTAGATAATTGTACCACTCTGATAGTCTGTTAGATAATTGTACCACTCTGATAGTCTGTTAGATAATTGTACCACTCTGATAGTCTGTTAGATAATTGTACCACTCTGATAGTCTGTTAGATAATTGTACCACTCTGATAGTCTGTTAGATAATTGTACCACTCTGATAGTCTGTTAGATAATTGTACCACTCTGATAGTCTGTTAGATAATTGTACCACTCTGATAGTCTGTTGAGACTTGTTCATGCATCATGATATTAAAGTGCTGTAAAGTTCTGCTATTTTTGAAATTTGTACGTTTACAATGACGTCCAGTGTCCTGAGAATTTCTCATGGATTTTCAAATGCTTATCTAACTGTCAACCTTGGTAACATATTCTTGACTCTCTCGTTGAAAAGAAACCTTTATTGGATTCTACCTGTTGGTTTTAAGCAGTCAAGATAATGAAATGTTAATTTGCTTTCATGAGAATTTGAATGTTAATCTTACCTTGGTTCCTTTTCAGCCCCTGAAGATGTTTGTGTTTGATGACACAGACCCAGAAGAGGCCTCCTACTTAGGCATGGCTGATGTACCGTTAATACCACTCGCTCATGATAAAGCTATCCAGGGTGTGTTTGAGCTGAAGAGAGGGGATGGTACCGTCAGTGGTACCATAGAGGTACAGCTGAAGTGGCAGTACACATACCTCCCTCCTAAGGCGTCTACACGTACACCAGCACAGGTAGGTGAAGATAGAGAACTGGTAATTACATTGAAACATGTGAATACTGACACATGGGTATTAACTGACCAACCTCTAAATGCTGACATCTTGGGTCCCAATACTGACACATGGGTATTAACTGACCAACCTCTAAATGCTGACATCTTGGGTCCCAATACTGACACCTGGGTAAACTGACCAACCTCTAAATGCTGACATCTTGGGTCCCAATACTGACACATGGGTATTAACTGACCAACCTCTAAATGCTGACATCTTGGGTCCCAATATTTAAATTTAAGGTATTTTGAACCTTGATAAATCAGAACCCTATTAAAATAGACACTATCATCTTGTCCCAAGCATGGTCGGTTTATACAGGCTTCACTGTATATATGACAGACTAACCTGGTTTGGCTGTTCAAGACAAAGCCACCCTCAGTTACTAATATTGTATCTGGATTTAGCTTTTCTGAGAATGCTCCAAAAAGACGTATTCCTTCCATAATAGTGTCAGTACAATGTTTGACATTTCTTCCACAGATAGCCGCTGCCCCTCAGGAGATCCCTGAAAAACTTCCCACAATGTCTGGTGAGGATATCAGCACGACTGACATCACCACTCCTCAAATCAAAAGTAGAATGGCTGCCAGGTTTGACCGAGGACCTTCAGCAACATCGACGCCTATGGACAAAGGGAGGATAACTCATACTGATGACCTGGTTACAGCAAGTACAGCTCCAGTCGCAGCCAGTGCCCCCACTGCTCAGGTAAGACTTGCCAGTTTATTAATAAACTCTTGATCTCAATGTTTAGCCAGATTTGGTAACGGTAATCAAGTATCTTGGTTCTGATCAGGAAGTTTGTATGATGGTAGATTTAATAGGGTGAGTGACACACACATCGAATGTCCCGATTGATCCCTTGGTGTCGAGATGTCGAGGGTAATAAGGCGAAGTTGCAGGTTGATGTATATTCTGAATCAGAGTGTGACATTATGAAGAAGATATAATAATGCTGTGGAGAAGATATAATAATGCTGTGGAGAAGATATAATAATGCTATGGAGAAGATACATTTATAATAATGCTGTGGAGAAGATACGATAATGCAGTGGAGAAGTTTAATAATGCTGTGGAGAAGATATAATAATGCTGTGGAGAAGATATAATAATGCTGTGGATAAGATATAATAATGCTGTGGAGAACATGGAGAAGATATAATAATGCTGTGGAGAAGATATAATAATGCTGTGGAGAAGATATAATAATGCTGTGGAGAAGATATATGCTGTGGAGAAGATATAATAATGCTGTGGAGAAGATCCGACCAGAAAAGGATGTAGTCAAATTGGTTATGGATTTCACTATCCCACAATTTTTAGGGAGAGAGAATTCGAAAGAACAGAATCAAGCTCCTCAATAAACTAAATAGATTTGTTTCAACAAGAAGAAATGTATGTTCTCGCAGGCAATATTTGTGAACAGTTGATATATTTGATCTATCCTCAGATGTTTCCTAAGCCGAGAGCCCCAGTGCCCAGGAAGAGAATCTCCACGGTAGAGGAAGTGTCGGAGCATGAAGAGGTCGTTCATACCCACTCCATAGTGAACAACGCTGTATCTGAAGCTGTGTCATCTGTCATGCCAGACCTTTCCGTCACATCGTCCACCATCCAGACTGGTGAGTGCAAGTGTACTAAAACCGTACAGAATGAGTCTCTTATTTACAGCGTGGTATTATAGGATTATCAGTTGTAGATCAGAAATCAACCATTGCATGTTATTATATTCATAATGGTACTTACATGTACAGCATGCTAGTATTGGACTTTGTACTATCTTGTAAGAGCTGTATTTGTTAGGGTTAGGTTGTATGATGAGGATAGTGTACACAGTAAGTCTGGTATCATCTGTCTGCATGCTGTCTTGTGTATGTCCAAATATAGGAGAACCTGAGCGTGTAAGCGAGGAATATTCCCCAGCGGAGGAGAGTACAGTAACACGCCCTAAATCAGCAGAATCTCAGTCATCCGTTGATGAAGGTAGACAACTCCATCTGTCACGTGTGCACTACTGTGTTCTCAACTCTTACAGTCACACCTTGTTTGATAACTTTGTTTACACTTGTGTATTTCACCATAACACTCATGTATGATCTCTCAGTAATGCACCCTCAAACTCCTAATCTTCATTTCCTCTACGTTCTTGCCGTTTAACATAACTTTTTTTGTGATTTTACATTTTTGTCATGAGGTGTTTGTGTATTTTCGGATTGTTTTCCCTCATGTGTTTCCTCTGAGTGTAGTTTCATATTTCTTTCCACTTTGAACAATTTGATAAATTGAAATAAACTTGTATATATTGCTCAGTGACGGCTAGCAGTGGTCCTCATGAACGGATTTACAGATATATTCAATCAGCATATTTATCATAAGGAATGGAATAATGAACATTTTTTTACCTCAGCCCATAGGGCTGTGGGGTCTTGTCGTTGCCATGTACGTCCGTCCGTCCGTCAACATTTTCTTGTCCGCTGAATATCTGCAGATCTATGAAGTCGGGCCTGACCAAACTTTGGTGAAAGCTTCCTGAATGTTGACTGATGAAATGATTAGATTTTCTGATGGCTATGATGATTTCATGATTTTTAATTATTTTTTTATTATTATTTACTGATGGCTCAGCTTTTGCACTGTTATCTATGCCCATCAACATGTTCTTGTCCGCTGAATATCTGCAGATCTATCAAGTTGGGCCTGACCAAACTTTTGTGAGAGCTTTCTGAATGTTGTCTGATGAAGTGATTAAATTTTCAGATGGCTATGATGATTTCATGATTTTTAATTATTTTTTTTATTTTTATTATTTATTGATGGCTTAGCTTTTGCACTGTTATCTATGCCCATCGGGAACCCTTGGTTGCATGATTCATTGTGACTTTTGAAGGTTCCCTGATACAAGAAAGCCTGGTCCATTCAAGATTATAATTGGATGGAACCCCCCAATTCCCATATATTCTGGGAGCTTACATGATGCTACACTTGTTCAACCTATGCACTACCCTCGGGAGGATTTCTCCACCCCTGGGGCACTAAATGTTAAAGTTTTTGACTTTTTCCTATCCACGGCTTATGTGATATGTATGAGATGCAGTGTACATCGTTTTTTCACACACACATGCTGAATCACCTAAAATTTATTCCTTTACAGTAATAACTAACAGGTTGGTGACATTAGGAAATAACTGGCGGGGGGTTCCCGCAGTATCGAACCCCTGTTAGGTTTGAATTTCGCGTCGTCTTAAATGAAGGACAACATTTTTCTTTAATTTTGCTACATCGTTTTATGCACAAGCTTTTGCACAAACCTTATTTTATTTCAGAAGTATAATATGAAATAACTGGCAGGGGAATCCCTGCAGTATTGAACCCCTGTTAGTTTGAATTTCGCGTCACCTTAAATGAAGGACAACATTTTTTTTCATTTTTGCTGTTAAATCTTTCTATTCTACATCATATGATTTATTCCTAAAACTTTTGCATGAACCATATTTGTGTTCACAGATAAAGCTACACTTTCTTGCATGCTGTAATCCCAGCACACCACTCAAGTGAAAACGAAGTCTATTATGTACGGTACAGAAATCACACAAACTGTGTCCGCAGGGCTGTATCCAGGGATTTTCTGCAGGTTCCGATCCCAAACTCCCAGTTCCTTTTCGTAATTCATTATTGAGGGTCCAATTTTTTTTAGTGAATTTCATAGTGAAAAGCCTATGATAGAGGTTTATTAACAAGAAATTCAATACCCAGCTATGCAATCGGATCGATATTGAGGCTCCCAGAAGCTTTTTCTAGGAATATTTCCTTCAGAAATTCTTTCAAATTGAACAACAACAACAACAACATTTTCGTTTTTGTTACCCCTCTTACCCCTCGGGCAGATTCTGCCCGAGCGGTATTGTCGTTGCCTCCGTCGTCTGTCCGTCCGTCCGTCTGTCCGTCCATCCATCATATCATTGTAAACACATTATCTCAAAAAGTCCTTCACTTACAACAATGAAACTTCATACAGTTGTTTAATACAGCCAGTACCAGAAGCCTATTGAAAGTCGGTGCCATTGGATGTGTTTTTCAGGAGTTATGCCCCTTTATACATGTCTGGCTGTTTTTATCCTTGTAAACACATTATCTCAAAAAGTCCTTCACTCACAACAATGAAACTTCATACAGTTGTTTAATGCAGCTAGTACCAGAAGCCTATTCAAAGTCGGTGTAATCGGATGTGTTTTTCAGGAGTTATGCCCCTTTATACATGTCTGTTGTCCATATCCTTGTAAACACATTATCTCAAAAAGTCCTTCACTCACAACAATGAAACTTCATACAGTTGTTTAATACAACCAGTACCAGAAGCCTATTGAAAGTCGGTGTAATCGGATGTGTTTTTCAGGAGTTCTGCCCCTTTATACATGTCTGTTGGTCCATATCCTTGTAAACACATTATCTCAAAAAGTCCTTCACTCACAACAATGAAACTTAATACAGTTGTTTAATACAGCCAGTACCAGAAGCCTATTGAAAGTCGGTGCCATGGGATGTGTTTTTCAGGAGTTCACACAAACCTGTGTGGATTGCTGTGAATAGACAGTAATCGTTCGACTACATCTACTATAGGTAATCACTGCTCTATTGCTATATTGTTTTGTCTGTCTATGATCTATATCATACAGGTAAAATTATGCCCACCCCAAATATGTGAGTTGTTGGGGTCAGAAACATTATTTCCACAATTGCTCTGGGCCCGGCCCGAGGGGTCCCGATGGCGACAGCCACATGTTTCATTTGAGTTTTGGGCTCCCATAAGTTTTCCGGAACTAAATTGGCTCAAGATGCAGCCCTGATCCTACTTGACTAAAAAAACAGGCTGAGGGGTCCACGCATCTTTCAGGTGCTTGCCTGCAATTCATGTTTATGCCTGTTGTGACACGAGGGCAAAAAATGTCATAGAGAGATCTGTCTGTCCATCAGTTAATTTTGATGTCTGTGTGATATCTCTAGTACCAACATGCTTAGTTGGTTCATTGCGAAAAAGCTGAAATATTGTTGAAAGCGATGTTAAATTCTATTCGCTCTCATTCATCATCTGATCAAATCACTGTCCATTCAGGTACAACTTTCTTAACTATTTTAACTATGTTCATTCTCTTACCCCCACCCTGCACCCACCCTCTCAGTATTGGTCTATCTGGCCTGTAGCCAAGATATCTTGAAGAGTAGTTCACTCTCACATGAAAAGGGCATGTCAGGGGGTTGGTTGTACAAAGGAGTGCATAGGCATAGCGTAGTTTGCTTCTGTCTTGAAGGGCATATATTTGGGGAAAAAATACATTCTTTCAAAATGGGGTCACTGAACCCCGCTTGGCTATGGGCCTGGATACTAAGGACAGTCTATTCAACAATGACATGTCATTACTCAACTATATAATATGATCAGTTGTTTCAGATATTCATTCACCCGATGGTCTCTTCATACTTCACAATAGAAGTGGAGTTAGTGCCAAGTTAACAGAAGAATTCTTAGTCCATGTACATCCTGATCACATCCTGCTTCAGTCTGATAGATGAGTCAACAAGAAACCTGTATTATGACTGTTTAAAAGTATACTTCATTGATGCTCCCTTAACCATGTTAACATGTGGATCATGGATATTCATATATCACTGGACAATTAACGTTTGAGTGTTATGAACTTTATCTTTCATACATAAGCACACCTCCTTCACATTGCATGCTGTACTGATGGGGCTGATCAGTGTCCAGGATAATAGGAGCTGTGGACACTCTCATGTTCTCATGTTCATGTAGGCGCTGTCGTGATATGACTGAAAAAATGTTGAAAACGACATAAAATCCTACTCAATCACTCACTCAGCCCTTCACATAGCTTGATACAGTGTTCTTTGTTTATGCACTATATATCATCTGTATTACATCAGTCTTTCTGGTTAGAAATTTGAATTTTCTATTCATCAGCGTTAAATCCAAGCCTCAATTCCACCGGTTGTCACTAAATTTTCAGCACCTTTTATTTTGTTTGAAAAGTTGAGCAGCGAACGAAAATGAACTTGCTTTGGTTGAAGGCTGCTCTTGTGGACAAGTTGAGCAGCCAATGAAAGTGAACTTGCTTTGGTTGAAGGCTGCTCTTGTGGACAAGTTGAGCAGCCAACGAAAGTGAACTTGCTTTGTTCGAAGAACGTCCTGGTGGACAAGTTGAGCAGCCAATGAAAGTAAACTTGCTTTGGTTGAAGGCTGCTCTTGTGGACAAGTTGAGCAGCCAATGAAAGTGAACTTGCTTTGGTTGAAGGTTGCTCCTGTGGACTTCAATCTTTCCTAGCAGAGACCATGTAGTTTTACTACCCTGGGACTTACCACATGTTGGAATTAGATGAATAATACAGTATTACATTGAATATGATATAATGTTATCATATTGTGCAGTTAAGGTGGTTCATACCTCAAAACTTTGTCCGGTGACCAACCCTAATATTTTTGCTGTGGGTAGCTGGGGGGTGGATCAGTAGTAAAAGGTAAAAAAAATGATGGTCTTCGATCTAGATTTTTCTGTACATAGCCGCGAATATCACCGTGTCATTCGTTTTTGCAAAAATCAAGAAAAATCTGTTTTCTGCGCAACAAGGCAAGGAAGTCAAAGCGTACGGATATATATCCACAGGTATGGTTTATTTATATAGAGAAACATCAGCGGATCTTAAAAACGCCTGAAAGTTGAATACAAATACAAAAAGTTTATATTAATTATACATTTCATCGAACTGTATGAGGTTGGAAATTGCATTTTCAGACTATGAAACCACCTCCAAAATAGAAAATCATCCGGTGACCTATACTGATATTTTAAACACTGCTTCCCCGCCGTGTGATGATTTTATAAATCGAATAAAAAGTGGGGGTCTTCGATCTACTTTTTTATTTAAAAACCTTCGAGTGTCCCTATCCCCATAGTTTTCTCATATTTGCAACGTCATTACCTCCCCTGATAATGTCTCTTATAAGAAAAGGAGATATATGACGTTGGAAGAGTTATTACAGGGGAAATAACCCCGGGTGATTACGTCGCCAACGTTGTTTGAGGTATGCACCACCTTAAGAATGAGATGAGAGCATGTTAATACAAATCTTTATTAATCCATAACTGATATCAAATATTGTTTAAGCCATGATGTACATTGTTAGTGCATGTGATATCAGTAATCTTATTGGCTGCATGTTGCATGTGACTGTTCCATTACCAGGAGAGGGGGAGCATAGTGAGGAGAGAGTGCATGAGGATGAGGGTCAGTCCATGCCAGACCAGGGGGTGAATGACCAGTCAGGTAATAGACTGACCCATCCTCTGGGGGTCACAGCTTGGACTGATCAATAATGCTTGTCTGTTTTTCCATCTGTCTGTTTTGTTTGTGGACGTTTGCTGTAACTTAGATTATATACATTCTATATCATAATGTTATAATTTTCATCAGAATCAGGTTTTTAGAGTGATGCTGTTTACCATCTAAAAACTGAAACCTTTTGAAACATTCTTTGGTCAACAAGTTTTTCATGGATTTTCAAAATTTGTTTGATAGAAAATGCTGAAGTTATTATGCTGGAATATGATTGACTGTCCCTTAGTTGATCCATCTAGTTGATGTATTACCCGGTGAAATATTGTATCACTTCTGTGATATTGCAGAATATGTTCAGGTATAGCGTTATCTTACTCTGATCTTGTACATGTATTGTGTCAATGATATTCCTGGCTCTGAAGGAATTCTTTTATTGTTTATTCCCAGATTCTGAGAGAAGAGCAAGATCAGTAAGTACTGGTACATTACCATTCTGTGCTGTGTCATCATGTACATATACATGTATCACTATCTGTACTGGTACATTACCATTCTGTGCTGTGTCATCATGTACATATACATGTATCACTATCTGTACTGGTACATTACCATTCTGTGCTGTGTCATCATGTACATATACATGTATCACTATCTGTACTGGTACATTACCATTCTGTGCTGTGTCATCATGTACATATACATGTGTCACTATCAGTACTGGTACATTACCATTCTGTGCTGTGTCATGTACATATACATGTATCACTATCAGTACTGGTACATTACCATTCTGTGCTGTGTCATCATGTACATATACATGTATCACTGTCAGTACTGGTACATTACCATTCTGTGCTGTGTCATCATGTACATATACATGTATCACTGTCAGTACTGGTACATTACCATTCTGTGCTGTGTCATCATGTACATATACATGTATCCGCTATCTGTACTGGTACATTACCATTCTGTGCTGTGTCATCATGTACATATACATGTGTCACTATCAGTACTGGTACATTACCATTCTGTGCTTTAATGTCATGTACATATACATGTATCACTATCAGTACTGGTACATTACCATTCTGTGCTGTGTCATCATGTACATATACATGTGTCACTATCAGTACTGGTACATTACCATTCTGTGCTGTGTCATGTACATATACATGTATCACTATCAGTACTGGTACATTACCATTCTGTGCTGTGTCATCATGTACATATACATGTATCACTATCTGTACTGGTACATTACCATTCTGTGCTGTGTCATAATGTACATATACATGTATCACTATCAGTACTGGTACATTACCATTCTGTGCTGTGTCATCATGTACATATACATGTATCACTATCTGTACTGGTACATTACCATTCTGTGCTGTGTCATCATGTACATATACATGTGTCACTATCAGTACTGGTACATTACCATTCTGTGCTGTGTCATCATGTACATATACATGTATCACTATCAGTACTGGTACATTACCATTCTGTGCTGTGTCATCATGTACATATACATGTATCACTATCAGTACTGGTACATTACCATTCTGTGCTGTGTCATCATGTACATATACATGTGTCACTATCAGTACTGGTACATTACCATTCTGTGCTGTGTCATCATGTACATATACATGTATCACTGTCAGTACTGGTACATTACCATTCTGTGCTGTGTCATGTACATATACATGTATCACTATCAGTACTGGTACATTACCATTCTGTGCTGTGTCATCATGTACATATACATGTATCACTATCAGTACTGGTACATTACCATTCTGTGCTGTGTCATCATGTACATATACATGTATCACTGTCAGTACTGGTACATTACCATTCTGTGCTGTGTCATCATGTACGCCGCCATGTATCATCACTATCGAAGTACTGGTACATTACCATTCTGTGCTGTGTCATCACCGTAGCACCACATATCACTATCAGTACTGGTACATTACCATTCTGTGCTGTCCATCTGTGTGTACATATACATGTATCTTCTGTCAGTACTGGTACATTACCATTCTGTGCTGTGTCATCATGTACATATACATGTATCACTGTCAGTACTGGTACATTACCATTCTGTGCTGTGTCATCATGTACATATACATGTATCACTATCAGTACTGGTACATTACCATTCTGTGCTGTGTCATCATGTACATATACATGTATCACTGTCAGTACTGGTACATTACCATTCTGTGCTGTGTCATCATGTACATATACATGTATCACTATCAGTACTGGTACATTACCATACTGTGCTGTGTCATGTACATATACATGTATCACTGTCAGTACTGGTACACTACCATTCTGTGCTGTGTCATCATGTACATATACATGTATCACTGTCAGTACTGGTACATTACCATTCTTTTCTTTGTCATCATGTACATATACATGTGTCACTATCAGTACTGGTACATTACCATTCTGTGCTGTGTCATCATGTACATATACATGTATCACTGTCAGTACTGGTACATTACCATTCTGTGCTGTGTCATCATGTACATATACATGTATCACTATCAGTACTGGTACATTACCATTCTGTGCTGTGTCATCATGTACATATACATGTATCACTGTCAGTACTGGTACATTACCATTCTGTGCTGTGTCATGTACATATACATGTATCACTGTCAGTACTGGTACATTACCATTCTGTGCTGTGTCATCATGTACATATACATGTGTCACTATCAGTACTGGTACATTACCATACTGTGCTGTGTCATGTACATATACATGTATCACTATCTGTACTGGTACATTACCATTCTGTGCTGTGTCATCATGTACATATACATGTATCAGTACTGGTACATTACCATTCTGTGCTGTGTCATGTACATATACATGTGTCACTATCTGTACTGGTACATTACCATTCTGTGCTGTGTCATGTACATATACATGTATCAGTATCAGTACTGGTACATTACCATTCTGTGCTGTGTCATGTACATATACATGTATCACTATCTGTACTGGTACATTACCATTCTGTGCTGTGTCATGTACATATACATGTGTCACTATCTGTACTGGTACATTACCATTCTGTGCTGTGTCATGTACATATACATGTATCAGTATCAGTACTGGTACATTACCATTCTGTGCTGTGTCATGTACATATACATGTGTCACTATCTGTACTGGTACATTACCATTCTGTGCTGTGTCATGTACATATACATGTATCAGTATCAGTACTGGTACATTACCATTCTGTGCTGTGTCATGTACATATACATGTATCACTATCAGTACTGGTACATTACCATTCTGTGCTGTGTCATCATGTACATATACATGTATCACTGTCAGTACTGGTACATTACCATTCTCTGCTGTGTCATGTACATATACATGTATCACTGTCAGTACTGATACATTACCATTCTGTGCTGTGTCATCATGTACATACATGTATCACTATCTGTACTGGTACATTACCATTCTGTGCTGTGTCATCATGTACATATACATGTATCACTATCAGTACTGGTACATTACCATTCTGTGCTGTGTCATCATGTACATATACATGTGTCACTATCTGTACTGGTACATCACCATTCTGTGCTGTGTCATGTACATATACATGTATCACTGTCAGTACTGGTACATTACCATTCTGTGCTGTGTCATCATGTACATATACATGTATCACTATCAGTACTGGTACATTACCATTCTGTGCTGTGTCATCATGTACATATACATGTATCACTGTCAGTACTGGTACATTACCATTCTGTGCTGTGTCATGTACATATACATGTATCACTATCAGTACTGGTACATTACCATTCTGTGCTGTGTCATCATGTACATATACATGTATCAGTATCAGTACTGGTACATTACCATTCTGTGCTGTGTCATGTACATATACATGTATCACTATCAGTACTGGTACATTACCATTCTGTGCTGTGTCATCATGTACATATACATGTATCACTGTCAGTACTGGTACATTACCATTCTGTGCTGTGTCATCATGTACATATACATGTGTCACTGTCAGTACTGGTACATTACCATTCTGTGCTGTGTCATCATGTACATATACATGTATCACTATCAGTACTGGTACATTACCATTCTGTGCTGTGTCATGTACATATACATGTATCAGTATCAGTACTGGTACATTACCATTCTGTGCTGTGTCATGTACATATACATGTATCAGTATCAGTACTGGTACATTACCATTCTGTGCTGTGTCAT